>CANYLF012753032.1:0-23693 GCA_948193215.1 Bocquillonia castaneifolia
TTGGAAAGTAAATTATGAGGATATATCACTTTTCTCATAAATGGATCATTTATGTGTGGACTGTGCTGATTGATGATTGATTGATAATGTGCTATTGTTGAATTGTGAATTGGTGAGAAATTGAAAGAATTGAAATTGTAGTGATTTGGATGAGATTTTGATTGACTGAGAAATAAAAATAAAATTATTATGAATTGATGGAAAAGTATTTATGATATGGAATTGTTTATTGTGTTGAAAAATTTGGAATTGGTTGAATTTTAATTTATTGTGAATTAATTATGTGATAATTATAGGATGATATGCTGTGCTGTAAATTTGTTTGTGATGTTGAGTGTTTTTTTTATATATTCTGATAAATTAATATAAACTGGCATATCATGTCAGTATTTAAGGAAGTCTAAGAAAATGACTTCAAATATTAAGTTGATTATATTTAATTATATATATGTTTATTTTCTCACTGAGCATCAAACTCATTATTTTCCTCAATAATCTAGTGTTACAAGAAAATCAAATAGGAAGTGAAGGCTTATTTTGGTAGAGCTCCATGTGGCTAGATTCCAACGATCTTAGAGAAAAGTGTTTTTATTATTATAATATTATTTTAAATTTTATTTATCAAAAAATAGTAATAAATTAAATTTTATTATAATATTTATATATAAAAGTTTATTATATGATAAAGTTAATATTATTAATATATATATATATGTATATATATATATATGCTAAGTATATGTATAAATGGTGTTTAAAAAAAATTGAGGCGTTACATATCCAGAGCCCCATTTGGAGTCCCGATTAATCCTGATCGAGTGAGTTCCATTTAGAAACACAATCTCTCCATGCAGCCCTAAGGATCGAACTATCGACCTCAAAACGTAAAGCCTGCAGGTCCAAGTGGTTTTACCACTTGAACCACGCCCATGAGTAGTTTACTTATGTATTTACCACTATTTAATTTAATTTTAGTTATTATTAATACGCCTTTTCCCTTTTCACATGTAAAAATTGAAGAAATTACCATAATTATTAATTTTGATACATATTTTTAGCATTAAACATTAGAAGCAAAACTTAAATGTTATTGGTAAATATTACATTTTGCTATATTTTATGTAAATTTTAGTATAAAAAAATAACACATGTATTAAAGATGCTCATGTAAGTTATTTTACAATTAGATTTACATTATACATATTTTACAAAATCACTAAACACATATCAAACAATTAAAATATATATAGAACATGAAATCTCAAGAGTATAAAATAAATTACTATCAATCTGATTTATGCATTTTTTTTTTTAACATTGAGAGAGAAGATTTGATCATGATACCTTCGGATTATATTGATATAATATATTATAAGATCAGTATTTTTATTTTTTTTTTGGTTATCGGACCAATATGGTACAACCAAGATTAACATCTCATCCTAGTAGAAAAAAGATTAACATCTTGAAATTAATCAATTTCATACGAAATATTCAAGTCAAGTTAAATAAATTATGGTATTAATAAAACTGCCATTAATAATTGTCCTGAAGGTTGCAAATCTACACCCATCCACAAATTCAATTTTTAATTATATTTCCAAATATATATTACGAAACAACTTTGAAAATTGAAAATCTTGGCGGGTAATGCTTCTTAGTGGAAGTTTGTTCCCGCCATTTGCCCAAATTATTTGCCTCATTTTAACTTTTTTTTTTAAAGCCAGTCAAAAAAACAAAACTGCTCACCTAACAATTTAAGGAGCCCAATTACACTTTAAATCGTTATTCTCTCCGATTCAACTCGCCCGTTTTAATGAGTCTCGCTCGTAAATTGTGGAATAAATAAATTATTTTAGGAAGCGGCCTAATCGTAATTCAGTGCAGGAGTTTATTGTCTACATGTACATGTACATGTACGTTATTACCGTATGATGGTTGTTACGATCGTCCTTGATGGGCCCCAGCATTGCTGAGGCCGTTAGATTATAATAATCACTTTTGGAGTCTTGGACCATTATTTGGTGAAGCTTCTAGTGCCTATCGCTGTAGTCTTGAAGGCTGATTAATATGAGAAGGAAAAAGGAGAAAGGTAATTTACTGTTCACAGTGATTTTAGAGATTTTTTTTATTTTGTAAATTTTTAAAAGTGTAAAAAGGTGCACTTGTAATAATATTAAATATATCGTAATCTTTTAAAAAGCTATTATTTCCTCCATCACATAATAAATATGCTTATAATTAATTTGATACATACAAAAAAGAGTAATTCTATAGTTAGAATAGTATAAATTCTTTATAATATCTTTAACAAATATCAAAATATTTCTTTACAAGTGTACAGCTTTAAAGAATTAAAAACAAAAATAAATATATAATTATGAGACACAACGAGTATAAATTTAGTGATAAATGGTAATATTTTTATAAAATAAATGATATTTAAAATTTTAATAAAATTTCTTATTGTTTAAAGAGTTATTTATCATTTTGTTATATTTCGAAATGTTAAGTGTGATGCTAATACTAAATAAAATAATATGTTTCAAAAAAAATACTAAATAAAATAATAAATTTCTACATCCTCAGTGTCATGATAAAATTTTGTTATTGATAAATATTTTACATGTCTAATATGTAAAAATATAATAAACATTTTTGTGAAAAGCATACTAAACATGTTTGTCAAACACTTTTTTTAAAAAAAATTTAGATGTAATTTAATATGTTCCACACATATTAAACATATGAATGTAGGTGAAAAAACACAAACTATAGTTTCAGATAGAGAAATATTTAGATTTTATTTAGATTAATTTTATTAGAAAAATCATTTTTTATAAAGTGAATTTGATATAAAATTTACTAATAAATAATTTTTTTGTATTTGATTTGCCAGATGAAAAAAATTGAATTTAATACTATTTCTCAAAATAAAAAAATTATATTTCGTGATTTAAATTTTATTTATGAATTCCATAAAATTCAATGATTTTTATATAGTTAATTAGTTTTATGTAATTAAAATATAAAAAATTTAAACAAAAAGAAAAGTTCATAAATAAATATCATAAAATTTATAAAATTCATTCACACCAAAAGCAAATCTTCAGAAGGAGTAAAAATATAAAAAAGGATTAAAAAAGAGAGTTTATTTCATCTCAAAAGAAAAAAGAGAGTTTATTTTAGGAAGATGAGGCTGACTCCATAATATAATCCATATCAATTCCCCTTTTAGCAAACCAATCACACGACTCGCACATCACCGACTCGGGAAAAAAATCAGAGTTTTCCGAGTCAAAAAGTTATAAATAACATATTTTTAAAAAAACATAACTATTTATTTTTTTTATTTATTAAATAAATAAAAAAAAAGGAAGATGATGATGACTGGGTAAAGTAGTAAAAGAGAAAGAGAAGAGAAGGGCCGTTGTATGTGATGTGTAGTTGTAGAAGTTGATGTTCATTAACATTCATTAGGGCACTTCTTCCCTATCTCTCTATCTCTCGATATCCTACAAACGAACACATCATTATAATAATACAATCGCTAAAATATAAATAAAAAAATAAATCTGATGTCTCTTTGATTAAATCCTAACTAGAAGGTACTCTAACTCGAACTCGAACTCGATCCTTGTTTACGATTTTTTTAAAAAAATATATTTACTATTAAAAAAATCGGTATGTTTATTTACAGGATCCGTGTAAAATTAATTGTGTTTTTATAATTACTCTCGTCATCATTCATATATATTATTAATTGAAATTTGTTATTGTGCTTTTTTTGTTATGTGTGATAGGGATCTGCTGCAAGCAAGTCTTGAGGATCTGGTTAGGGTTTTGTTAACGCTAGGGATTGAAAATTGTGTATCAAGTGAGTATTTTATTTTATTTTTTTGGGTGAAATTAGGGTTTGATTGTTTTGATTTTGGATATAAATAAAGGAATGGAGCCTACAGAGGTTAAAAAGAGGGGAAGAGGGAGGCCGAGGAAACGAAGGAGAGAAGAGGATGAAATAGATAATAAAAAAGCAGAAATTGCTATTAAAAAGCAGTTATTAGAAATGAGATGGAAGCCACTTGTTGGTAGATATGTGTTGAAAGAGTTTGATGATAACGGTGTTTTTTTAGGTAAAGTTGTGTTTTATGAGAGTGGGTTGTATAGGGTAGATTATGAAGATGGTGATTTTGAAGATTTGGAGAGTAGTGAGTTACGGAAGTTGATTTTAAGTGATGATTATTTTGATGATGATTTGCTTCAAAGAAAGGATAAATTAGATCAAATAGTCTTGGAAAGAAGTTCAAAGAAGAAGAATAGTAATAATACCACGGGTTATTCTAAAAATGAGGCTGATAAGGTTGTTGAAACTTCTGTTTTGACTGATGTTGATAATGAGGGTGATGCTGATTCCTCGAGCGATTCCTGTGAGTATGCACATGATGGGGATTTGGAACCAGAGGTTGAGGTTCCCTTTGTTCCTCCCCCAAAATTGCCTCCATCATCGGGGAACATAGGTGTGCCGGAGGAATGTGTCTCACATCTTTTATCTGTATACGGATTCCTAAGGTCATTTAATATTCGCCTGTTCTTAAGTCCATTTACATTGGATGATTTGGTTGGGGCAGTCAACTGTTGTGTTCAGAACACACTGTTGGATGCTATTCATGTTGTGTTGATGCGTGCATTAAGACGTCACCTTGAGGCACTTTCTTCAGATGGTTCTGAGGCAGCATCAAAATGTTTGAGGTAATTATGGGTCTCTTTCTTCTTTATTTTTTTTTCTAAACTTGTTTTTCTCCTCCTTTAGCTACTTTCCAATGAATATTTAGAATATGCTGTGTTTTCTATGTGCAGCTGTCTTGACTGGAGCTTGCTCGATTCACTTACCTGGCCCGTTTATTTGGTCCAATATTTTATAATAATGGGATATGCAAAAGGGCCAGAGTGGAAAGGTTTTTATGATGATATTTTGAGGAGGGATTATTATTCATTACCTGTGAGTAGGAAGTTGATGATTATGCAAGTTCTGTGTGATGATGTCTTGGATAGTGAAGAGATGAGAGTGGAAATTGATTTGCGGGAAGAATCAGAAGTCGGTATAGATCCTGATGCGGTTGCTACTAATCCTTCTGAAAATGGACCGAGAAGGGTCCATCCAAGATATTCCAAGACCTCAGCATGCAAGGACAGGGAGGCCATGGAGATTATTGCTGAAAATCAAGGAACTAAGTCTTCTTGTAGCACAATCGGTGTGGATGGGAATAGTGATGAATGCCGGCTTTGTGGCATGGATGGGACCTTGCTTTGTTGTGACAGTTGTCCATCAGCATATCATTCCAGATGCATTGGCGTTGTCAAAATGTATATACCTGATGGTCCATGGTATTGTCCAGAGTGCACAATTAACAAGCTAGGACCTACTATTATCGTGGGAACCTCACTTAAAGGAGCTGAGATATTCGGTGTTGATTTATATGAGCAAGTCTTCTTGGGTACATGCAATCACTTACTGGTGTATGTTATAGTCTTTCTTTCTTTTATTTTCTCTTCTTTTTTTTCTAATAATGGCATCAAATCAATTATGGATTATTAAGTTTGTGAGACCTGCATTTTGGTTGAAGCTGTTCTTGAGTTCTCTCTTTTTGTGTGACTATCATTGCAATCATCTTTCAGAATAATCTACCTTTTCTGACCTCCTTTTAATACATCATTTTTCTCTTTTCTTTTTGAAATTGATTATCTTTAGGCTCAATGCTACTGCTACCACAGAACCATGTCTGAGGTACTACAGTCCGAAGGATATCCCAAAGGTCCTGCAAGTGCTGTCCTCCTCTGTGCAACATAGATCCTCATACTTAGAGATATCTAAGGCAATTGCGGACTACTGGAAAATTCCACACAATGTCTTTCTCCCTTCTGAGATGCTAGGAGTTTCGCATGAAGCATATATAAAAGAAGAAAAGTCCTCAGTTATGTCAGTTCCATTCACATGCAAGGAGAGCCATATGGCTGCATATACCGGTGAAACTGAGAATGCAAGTAGTTTGAATATTAGTCATGTGGATAATGTGGCAGTTTCAGGTTTCCATGCCTCTGTCAATTCAACAATTCAGGTTGGACCTAATGGCATGATGAGCAATGGTGATTCAACAAATAAAGAGAATTGCCATCTCATGGATTCAAAATCATCTGAGCAGATCAAAGTGGAGTCTACTGGGTCGACTAATCAGCAGATTGATTCTTCTGATGTTGCTAACCATAGCCTTGTTGATAGATCAGTTGTGATAACTACTTGCACTTCAGCAAGCAGTGATGGCAGTCAAATTGGGCATGGGAATGCTTCTTCTTTACAAGTAGTTGTATCTTCTCAAAGCAAGGATGATGATAATTCAGGGTTTGGTATGGCTGAGAGAAATTTAACAGATAATTCGATGTATGTGGGTACTTATTTTAAACCTTATGCCTACATAAATCACTATATGCATGGGGACTTTGCGGCTTTAGCTACTGCCAAACTGGCTATTGTATTATCTGAGGAAAATCGGGTTTCAGATACTTATAAGGCAGCCAATGGTAGGAAGATCAATACTGACATTTTATTGCAAGCTAAAGCTTTTTCAACAGCAGCATCTCGTTTTTTCTGGCCAAGTTCTGAAAAGAAGCTAATTGAAGTGCCAAGGGAGAGGTGTGGCTGGTGTTATTCGTGTAAGCTTCCTTCTAATAACAAAAGAGGATGTATGTTAAATTCAGCTGCCTTGACTGCCACTAAAGGTGCAATGAAAACTCTCAACAATCTTCGTCCTGGAATGATTTTAGATGGGAGTCTTCCTAGCATTTCAACTTACATTTTGTATCTGGGTGAGATTTTAAGTGGTCTCACTGTTGGGCCATTTGTCAGTGTGAGTTATAGAGGACAGTGGCGTAAGCATGTAGAAGATGCTTCAACTTGCAATGCAATTATTGGCCCCTTGCTTGAAGTAAGTTTCATTGCTTTCATGCATTTTTTTCACTATCTTACGTTGTGCTTCTCAAGTTCAAATAACACTTGAAGTTATAAAATTTTAGTCTTAGCCAAACCAAACCCATGTTTATGTCCTTGAACTTTTTAATGAATTTACTTGTATTTCCCCTGAACTTTAGTTTTAACCCATCAAGTCCCTAAACTTGAAGTTCTTGAATTTTTGATAGCTCTTAAGCACTTCCACCACATGCCAACCTCACTTGTAATAAAGGCATGTTGACTTGGGATTTTATAACTGGGAACAAGAATTACGCATCATCTAACATGTGGCAAATGTGTTTAAATATCATGAAAGATTCAACTTTAGGGGTTGGATAGGTCAAAAGTGAAGTTCAGTTGCAATACAGGTAAACTTGTTAAAGTTTAGGGGCATAGATATGGATTCAGCCTTTAGTCTGCATTGAAGATTTTTTTGGTGGGGAACATTAGTGTACTAATGTCTATGTGCTGACCGGGAGAAAATGCTTGCTTGTTCATCATAACAATGTTATATTTTAATGGATTTTTGTTCTCTCTTAGTTTCATTCTCACGGGTTCTGAATTTTACAAACTCTATGTCAACACTAACTAAGTTTTGAATATACTGGGTGTGAGGTTACCTTCTGACTAACTTTTGATGAACCTGGAAGCAGTTTGCTATGCATTCTAGTGAGAAATAGTTGCATATGAGGTCTCATGATATTTGCTTACCATTTGAGCTAATAAGCAAATTCAAAATCCTTTTCTTGGTATTTTGAATTTTGAATTTGTAAATGCAATTGGTTGTAATTTAATTTTGAGCATAAAATACATGATGAATTTGTGGCATAGATGCTAATGGGATGCAAATCAAGTGCAAGTTGGTTTTGGTGTTATCTTTTTGTTCGCATATTTATTATGTTTGAGCTTTTATGCATTTTGCCTCTACATTTGGTTGATGTGATGTCATTGTATATGTTTGCAGCTTGAGGAAAACATCCGGGTAATTGCTCTTTCTGGGGACTGGATGAAGGCAATGGATGTTTTGTTGGTTGGTCCTCCTATGATTCAAAGTGCTGCCAGCGTCACTGGAATCACTCGAAGACGTGGACCAGGTGGGAAGCGACATAGAAAACAGTCTTGTATGCCTGACGTTGGAGCTGATGGTTGTGATGACAAAAGTTTTGTCTGGTGGCGAGGGCAGAAGCTATTAAAGCATGTATTCCAGCAAGCCATTTTGCCTCGGTTAGTGGTTAAAAGGTCAGCTCGACAAGGTATTCTTTTTACACCTTATAAGCCCCTTTCTTTAAACAACAGAAACTTGCCTTTTTCTTGTAAGCACATGGGTTGTTAACAGTTTCTGTTAAGATATTCTTGCATTTATAGTTATAAATTTATGGCTGGTAATAAATTCTATGAATGTCTCATCAGGTGGTTCAAGAAAGATTTCTGGTGTCTATTATGCTGATGACACAGAGCTTCCTAAAAGAAGTAGACAGATGGTTTGGCGTGCGGCAGTTGAAAGGAGTAGGAATGCATCACAACTAGCTCTTCAGGTTTGTTTTGATTTTTATTAGTTGCTGCCTCCTCATTGTTAGGAGTCTTCAAAGATTTTATAAGAGTTTTTGAGCCTTGAAATTGCTTTTGGTATTTGTATCAGGTTAGATACCTAGACCTTTATGTGAGATGGAGTGATCTTGTTCGTCCTGAGCAGAATCAACAAGATGCAAAAGGTTCAGAGACAGAAGCTTCTGTTTTTAGAAATGCGATTATTTGCAGTAAGAAAATTGAGGAAAACAAGATCAGTTATGGCGTTGCTTTTGGGAATCAAAAACATCTTCCTTCTCGCATCATGAAGAATATAATTGAAATAGAGCAAAGTGCTGATGGGAAGGTGAAGTACTGGTTTTCTGAAACACATGTACCTCTATATTTGATCAAAGAGTACGAAGAAAAGGTTGACGAAGTGGCTTTGCTGTCAGCTAAGAAGTGTTTGACTGAACTATCTGAGTTGCAGAGAAAGCAACTGAAAGATTCCCGCAGGGATGTATTTTTGTATCTTAAATTTAAGAGAGACAAGATGGAAAGATGTTCCTGTGCATCATGCCAACATAAAGTTTTAATTAGGTAATCATTTGATATTGCTTTATAATACTTCTCTCTGTGTTTTGTTGCCTCAACTTAATATAAGCTTCTTTTTTTTTCTCTTTTTCCTTTTGGGTGTGATATTCAGGAACACAGTCAAGTGCAGTGCTTGTCAAGGTACGCTAATCATAAGCTTCCATTTGTAACTGTTTCTTTAATGTAATGTAATGCTTTCTGCATTTTCATTGAGACTTTGAAGATATATTTGCTAATCTCTGCTTTTTTTATGAGAGACATATCTTCATTCCAGTAATTCTGGGACTTGGTCTTTTTAATCATTACAATTTCCGTGAGTCTCTTTTTTAATTATTTAAATTGGGGGAATTTTTCATCATTGTCCCTGTTTTTTATTTTCATTTGAGATCAGATATCTAGCATTTATTAAGAGCTATTCATGCATGTGTTTCTGCAACTTGTAAGGTGTTAACCAATTCATGTGCCTTATTCATGTTAAGAAGGTGACAACTGCTATTTAGATCTAAGATCGCTTGCAAAAGTAGCAAGTACCCTTTTTGTGTTGCACAATAGATTGTATGGCTACAGTAAATTTTAATCCTTGCATTTTTCAAAATTTCACTTGTGATTGAGAGTCCCTGACCTTTTCAGTTCTTGGGAATTAAGACTTTTCATTTAGAATTCTAGGTAAGGTCTTTCCAAATAAAAGTACTAGGTCTTTCCAATTAAAAGTATTGGGTGTGAATATACAAAGGTTAGCAAGTTTAAAACGTTGAGGACCATATAATGATTTTATGAAAGGATTCAATTGTTTATTTGCCAGATGCTGGGTGCTTTGAAATTATCTACTGACAAGCAAATGCCACTGTAATTTTGATCATTAAACTGGTATATTGCCAGATATAATTTACAGACTGCATACATGACACTTGTGCTCTTAGAAATTCATGCATCTTTCAAATATGCATTAATCAGCTTTTCTTGGTTAGATTATTAGTCAGATGAGTTGAACTTTTCTGAATGCTGTGCTTAATGCTAATTAAGTGATGTGCTACTCTTCTTTTTTAATATTGTTGCAATAATGGGTTATGCCATGTTTTACCAGGTTATTGCCACAAGGAGTGTACAATAAGTTCAAGTGTCAATAGAAATGTAGAAGGGTTATTGATTACCTGCAAGCGGTGTTACAATCCAAAAGTTGTATTCAATGGCAATGGTAATGAACCTCAAGCTACTCCTTTGCCCTTTCAAGGACAAGAATCTCATGATGTATTGTCATCTGCCAACGGCACTAAGCTTAAACTTCGTTATAATGCTAAACCTATGGCCCGTGAAAATGTTAAGGAAAGTCCAAGCACTCCCATACTCTTTCAAGGGCGAGAGGCTCATAATATGTCGGCAGGTGCCAAAGGCACAAGGATCAAACTTCCTAATCAGCCACCTGTCAGAACCCGGAATAACAGTTCTGAAATGAAACAAGATACTTCCACATCTAGCCTGGCAACAAAAACCCGAGGCAAAATATGCAATTGGGGTGTCATATGGAAGAAAAAGAACACTGAAGACACTGGAACTGATTTCAGGCGAAAGAACATTATTTTTCCTGGTAGCTCATTGATGTTGGACATTCGTTGTAATCTTTGCAAAAAGGACTTTGACAGTGGTTTGATGTATGTCCACTGTGAAACTTGTGGTGGTAAGACTCCTCCATATGATAGTTCCTGTTTCTCTTTTAACTGAAAAATGCGCATCTTTAGTTTTTTTTTTGTGAACCATCTATGCGTGGCTTCATGCAGGTTGGTTTCATGCTGAAGCAGTGGAAATTGACAAATCGAACCTTCCTAATGTGGTGGGCTTCAAGTGCTGCAGGTGTCGTAGAATAAGATCACCTAAGTGTCCTTATGATGACAGTCCTGAAGTTGAAAAGCCAGTGGTACAGAGGCATTGTGAGAGGGTGGTGAAGAAAGAAAATATAGGAGTAAATTCTGATTATGGAGCTATTGCTGAATCTCAAGAGAGAGAGCCCACTACCCCAATGTTTCCCAAGGAGGAACGTCCCATTCAAGATGATGATCCTCTGCTTTTCTCACTTTCAAGAGTGGAGCAACTTACGCAGGCTAATTCTGGAATGGAGTTTGAATGGCAAGGTTCTGGACAGGGTCAGAAACTTCCTGTTAGAAGGCATTTGAAGTCCCAAGTGACTACTGAAGGTATGCTGGAGAATAGTCATTCTACATCATCTATGCCTGTTGATGGAAACATGTTGGTCCCTAAAGGTGAGCCATCTTGTGTGGAGTGGCCTCAGAAACTGCCAGTCAGAAGGCAGTCAAAGCCTCAAGTCGCTGTTGATGGGATGTTGGAGAGCAATCATTATTCTAGTTCATATGTGCCGATTGATGGAAATAACTTCACCCTCCCAGAAGGGGAGGCATCTTGTGTGGACTGGGATGTTTCTGGTAATGGTCTTGAAAGTGGAGGAATGCTGATGGACTATGACCTCAACTATGAGGATATGGAGTTTGAACCGCAGACATACTTTTCTTTCGGGGAGCTGCTGGCATCCGATGATGGTGGCCAGTTGGATGGTTTTGATGCTTCAGGAAATGTTTTGGGGAACTCTAACAATCGTTCCTGTGCAGTTCCATTGGATGGAATTTCTGAACAGTATGCAGGAGGTATCTCTGATGGTCCTCTGGAGCCATCATCTGCTCCAGAATCATGCATTTATACAAAGCATTGCAAGATGTGTTCACACTCTGAACCAGTGCCAGACCTTACATGTAGGAACTGCAACATAGTAATTCACAGCCACTGTTCTCCTTGGGTTGAGTCATCATCTCCAGAAGGAACCTGGACTTGTGGTAAATGCCTAGAGGGGCGATAGACAAACATGGTTGTCTTTTATGGTGTTGGCCTATTTTAGTTGGATGCAGTAATTGCGAGAAGGAACTTGTATATTGCTGGAGGGTTGTGAGGTAAACTGTAGTTGACAAATATTTGATGAAGCAGGCCAGCAAATTGAGGTAATGCATTTATTGAAGAGGACAGGCTATACTATAATGCATTTGGGTTTCAGGTTTCATCTGCGGGGCAGCTAAGGTTTCTATATGGAATGTATTGCCATGGGGTCCCTGTCTTGTATTCCCAGATGGTGTTCTGCTCGAAGAATCAGAGTTTTTGAGAAATACAGACCTTTTTTTTTTTGTTGGGTCCTCTGTCCAGATGGGGTAGTTCTATGCAGGACTGGGATTTGTAAGCTTAACGTAGATGATTTTGGTGGAATGATGAAATTAATTCACAACCTCGGTTGTTAGTCCCTGGTGGGGGATAAGCAGATTGTTTTAGCTTGTGCTTATCGGATTACGTGGCCTGTATAGATTACATTTTCAACCAAATTCTTTTGACATTATTTCCTTGGAGCTTATCTCACGGCTAAGCTGCTGGTAATCAGCAATCGAAAGTTTTAAGTAACGCAAATTCAGAAGCCATTTTTTCAATCTCCATCTCCCTTTCAGTGTTGATAGGGAATGCACATTTTGATTTGATTAGTTAGAAAGTCTCACATTAAACTAACTGGCTATAGGAAAAAAAAAATCACATGATCACATGATCAAGTAATATTTCAAATAATATATTTCTATCATCTGTTGTTATTTAAATTATACCTATGCACTGACAAACAAATACAGACTTACAACTCCTAACTTTTCATGTAATATCTAACAATGGTGCCAGATTCGTAATTCATAAATCAATCCGGGTAGAACTGGGAAGAGAAGGATTAAAAAAAAAATTTAAGAGGAAAATGAAAGGAGAAAAAAAAAATGCCCTCACCACAAGTGATCGAGAAAAAAGGAAAATGGAAAGAAGCTCACTAAGCACACTACAAATTGTGCAAAAGAATCACAAAATCCCGACCAACCCCGCTGGAAATCCTGCAAATTAAGCTGAAAACAGTTTAGATCACCCTTTATTCCGCCAGCCCTTGCATCATGAATTTCCTGATCCACCTCTCGACTCGAGGGACAGATGGGTGGGCCAGCCGTAAAAATCAGGTTTTACAAGTGTATATTGAACAAATCTTCACACATCAATTGCTGCCGGATTGTTATAGCAAACCAGCCAACATAGCTCCTGGATCTGTCAAAGCAGTCGCCGGAGGTGTTGGTTGAGCAACCGGTGGAGCTGGTGTAGGTCCTCGCGGTGCTGTGGGAATAATAACTAATTGCTCCTTGACGAACTCCTTCAGCCTGCACATTAAAAGGTCAGAAACATACAGCACTCTGTCGAGTGTGGGAGGTTGAAAGGGAACATAAATATCATCAACACATACTCGAACGTTAGTGTAGGGTCCCCTGATGCAACAGTCATTCGTAATTGCGTTCTGTCTGCTGGGTCAGTTTCGATCCTTACCTGAAATATTAGATTAAATTGAAAAGAACATCAAACAGTAGCTGTCAGCTATCAGTTGTTCAAAATATAAAATGCATTACAATCATCACAGAACCACAAAAATAACAGAGAACAGGAAAAAGATATGTATAATGATATCAGTTGCAGGGTTATGATTGCGCATAAATCTCCCATTTCAACCTAGAGAAGAGGTCCAGGCATTTAGTTTTCAGGTCTTCAAATAATGGTGACGAACTATCCTCCACATGATATATATTCCGACTGGAAACAACAAAAGAACAGAATAGAATAAACATAAACATAATTACCAAGCAAAGCATCTGCCGTGTACTCTCTGAGGAGAAAGTTGTACTAGCAACAAGGTTATTAGGATTTGGATCCTACAGCAGAACACATGAAAACTTAGTGTAACCGGATACAGGGGAGAAGGGGGAGAGGAAGTGTGCCGGGAGTAGCGTTTGAGTGACAAAGATGGTGACTTACAAGTCCAGGACAAATCATCATTCGGAAACTGTTAAATAAGTTTGCCATTTCTGAAAGAGGCACCGGTCTTACACCTCTAACCTGTGCAGTTAATACAAAAATAAGGGAATGGATATTAGTAACTAGACAGTAGAACTTGTGCACAATTTCACCTGCAATTCACAATTAATGCATAAATTGACAATGCCAAAGGCTTAATGAGATGAAAAATGAAAATACAGTAGCCAACTCGCCATGCTTAGCTAAAGGCAGTCATGCAAAGCTAACATGTTATTGTCCACCATTCATTAGCTACAAACAAAATGGAAAACTGGATCGCATGCACTAAACATTGTTTCACTATTTGAACCTGGTCAAAGAAGTACGCAATTACAAAACATTGCCTGCGGTCAAACTCGAACCAGATTTGATGGGACAAATATCATGGATGAGGTCACTGAGTTTTATTTTTAAACAGAATTCTCGTTTGCCAAACATGAAGGCATAATGTACGTACTACTTCCTGAAGCTTCAGAGGTGGCCCAGAAAGTGACCTCCATTGAGGAAAGAACTCTTCTGCAGACACATTAATAGGCTGAAGGAATTTGGTCAGAACAGCAGGAAGGCGAAGCTTGACATTGACCTATAAGAAAAGGTAAAAAAATTAGATGACTAGGTTTGCAAATTTAGCCTATTTTCCAGTAAAATTGTAAATTAGCCCAAATTTAAAAAGATCAATGACAAAGCACAAGATATTTGCATAATAAGTACCATGTTGGTACCAAACTTGTATGAAAAGTCGAGTACAGCAACATCTCTGCTTGGACGAAGATTTAAGACTTCAAGCGGGCATTGCACCTATATAACAAGAAAAGAAATCATGAAAAAGAAATATTAATGGACTGGAGAGGATGTAATTAGACCCACTACATATCAGTAATAATTAATAAAAAGCTATTTCACCTGTGCCCGTGGAGGAATAGTTTCAGGTACTAATGAGAGCTCCATCTTCAGATGAGCAGGAGGTAGTATCAAAGCCTGAACAGAAACAAGCGGAGAAGTATTTTTGTTTCCCAGGAAAAGAACAAGACGCCCATGTTGTGCCCGCCACTCTGCTTTAATACCAATCTGCAGAATATATGCTAGATAAGAAAGCATTGCAAAGATAATAAAATGCAGCAGATAGCAGTCGGTTAAAAATGGCAGCCTTGATAAATGAGAGAACACACAAGGAATTTGCAAAAAGAAAACATGTATCGTACCTGAATATATGGATCCTCATACAAGACACCACTATCTTTCAAGCACAAAGCATAAAATCTTTCATTGATATTTCCTATAGGCTGAAATTAAGGCAAACAACGTCAGTAGTGAGAAATAAGATTCCATGGACTGTAAAAATAGTGATGTCATTATAGGAGAAAAGACGAGACCAATATGATACTTAGATATGATGAAGAGGATTGAAAAAAAAAAAAGAATGATGAATTCCTTTGATTTGAAAAACATCTCAAGAAAATTAACGAGAAATAAATTGCTTAATAAGAATGCAAACAGAAGAGAAGTTTTTAAATTCTGTTCACATCTTTAATATAAATTCTTTTATTTCAAAAAAGGTATCATAGATATCAAAATACCTCAACAGAATTTGTTTGTTCCCCAACAGGTACAATAGCTGCAGCACCCACAGCATTTTGAACACCTTCAACTCCAGAAACTGGATTTTGCTCGGACTGGACAGCAGCTCCTGGAGGACCTTCAATAGCCAATGGGCCTACAAGATCAAGGAGATCTGCTGAGGGAGGTTGAGGATCCACCTTAGTATGAGTTCCATTTGCCTGGGTCAGTTCTTGGTCAGCAGATGTATGCTCCTGTCAAGTTAAATGCAAAAATTAAACAAAAAAATGATTAAACAATTGACTGAAAATTCAAAGAGAAAGAAAGGCAGAAGTTGAGCATCCACGTAAATAGATAAAAACTAACCTCATTGTCACTCAGGCTGGGCACTTTTACCAGAGTTAGTGGACCAATAGTTGGAGGTGGCCCATTAGCAGGGCGTTGGTCGGTCACAACCAAAGCATTTGACATTTGTTGCTGGGTTCGCAACTTAATAGCACTTTGCTCTGCAGTATCAACTTCAGAATCTTCAGTTCTTTTAATCAATGCAGACTGGGAAAAAAAAGTGTGTTAGTACCAACTTTGTGCAAATGAACTTTTTAATCAAAATCACACTAGATTACAAATTATAATTGCAGAAGTTTCTTAAGAACTAATATAGTGAAATACCCACACATACCTGGCGCTCTGGGAATTTAGGCATTTCAGCCAATATGTCCATTAAAGCTGCACCTTTCCTACTTAATGCAAAATATTCAACTGCTCTTTGTTGTATTTCAGCATCAATACAACTCTCATATCTATGGGGCACAGAAAAAAGGTTATGAACACCAAGAAATACCATCCCAACAATAGAAGAAAAGAGAAGTGAAGTTTGCTCACTTGCTAAATATTGCCCAGATTTGGTTCTGCAGTTCCGGGTCAGGAGGCTGGGTATGCATTAAGATCTTGGCATATGTTGAGAGAAGAATAGGAATAGTAGACGATCTGCAAGCACATTCACGAGATTAAGATACAGCAGTTGAATGAAGCAAAATACTAAAGTAACCAAAGAAAGAAGAGTAGAGGCATGTGTTAGGTTTAAGCGACTTACGATACGGTAGGAAGCTTCTCATGTATAATGTTAAATATGTCCTTTGGACTACAACCAGGCCGTCTAGCCAAAAGATGGCTAAACTCTCCAAGCAGATAAGCACTCACCTGCCACATACATATGCATTAATGACAAGAAATCACATAATTCTACAAGCACCTCCTCTCCATCGCCATCCACCCCTCTCCTCTCCCTTCCTCGATATAATTTACATACCTACCTGTCTCTCCCCTCTGCTCTATCCATGTAAATTATGTAACTTACATGTAAACACTAACATCAAAGTGTTTCCAATTAGATACATACCTTTACCATTGTCTCGTGTATAGCGGGCTTGTCAAGATACTCTCTGGCTTTTGCTGCTGCATAAGGCTGAAAAAATGTTTTTAAGTTTCAGACTCTCAGTTGAAAGTTTCTTAAAAGAACAGATGTTTTGTGATGATAACATTTTAACTACCTGTAAGTCTTCATTGTTTGTAACGAACTGCACAACACGAAACCATATGTCATCACTAACAAAATCTCCTGCTTTGTCAATCAACTGTAGGATGACATCCACATACCTGCATTAAAGAAAAATAACATCATATGCACATAACTAATAGTGTAAGCTTTTGACGTGAATTTCACAATCAAGTCGTGTATTTCAACACAATCCCAAAATATTCATAAAAAAGTCCAACTATCAAAAATAAAAGGATTCTTGGGAGAGTTTTTTTTTTAAAAAAAGGTTCAATAAATTGGTAAAGAAAAAATACAATTAATACAAAAGAACTCATCTTATGCTTGTATGATCAACAAAAAGAAACATAATAATAAAAATAACAACAATAATAATATAACAATATTCAAAACTCAAACAAAAAAGGGCCTTTGAAAGGAAACAGCCTAGCCTCTTCAAGAAAGCTTGCTTGGTAGCCGCCAGAACAACAATTATAAACATAATTTTAATTATTAATGGCATATTATCGATAAGCAATGTCAACCAAAGAAATTAAAGAACTATAGTTACAACAGAATCCATTTGAAATTTGGTTGTTTATGATACTTTGTCATGCACAGGAAGTGAACATATTATCCGTGAGGTAGTGGCAGTGATACTTTAGGTGTGTTCGTGGGATTTAATAAGTTTTGAATATGCAGGAAAATTTAGCCGTATTACTAGGATACAGCACCATTCAAGCATATTCATTACTGTAGACTTCATTTTATTAATTTAAAATGAAATTCATACATTTTAAAGTGGTGCTCTCAACCAGTTTAGCATGCCGTTTTTAATCTTTTTTAAGAAACTCAATATTGCTAGTTCCAACCTTTTCCTATATCAGTAGGAAAACACACTTACCAAGACAAATCAGGGGCAAACTTCTCTGCAAGTATAGCAGCTTTCAGCGACAATTCCTCACGCATTGCAAAATCTGCTGAGCTTAGATACTGACCATAAGATGGAAATCAGTTGCAAACTCATTTAATGCTTCATAAAGTGAATTTGTCTGTGGGTTATAAACTCAACTCAACCACGCCTTAATCCAAAGTCAGTGGGTTATGTAAAATTAAAAACATATACTGTCAACCAGATTCAGTCGAACCACTAATACATAGAATACATTATTTATACCTGTAAGAGTTCTTCCACTATGTCCTTTGCATTTGAGACATCACACATGCCATATAGTAAATCAAGAGCACGCCGACGAATGCTGGAGGAAGAACTTAAATTTAGCTTAGTGAACTCTAAAAAGATATTTCACTTTAATGACGAAATTTTGTAGTTTGCTTTAGCACCCATGTTCAGTAATTCTATCACCATAAATATGTTCTATAGAACATGGTGCATACATGTGATCCACATTTGTGTTTAGGATGGCTTTCCCTTAGAAATACTATATTTGGGGAAAAAATCCAAGGAGCTTTGGAAGAAAAGACGACAACATATAATTTACGGTTAATAAAATCCACAAAAAAAAAAGAAAAGAAGAGAACTGATTCCCAAAAACTGAACTTAATGCATCAAAATAATGTAAAAAACAATCAAAATTGACATTTTCAAACATTGACTGCACTCATATTATACCTGATGTCAGGATCTTTCAGTGAGGTAATGATCTGAGCCTGGTGTCTTTTGATGATATCTTGCACATCTGTGACCATCAACATCCGAGTCATATTCTCCTGCAAGCAAAGCAACAGAGCAATATAATGCCCATCGAATCATGCACAACAATTTGATCTACAAATTTTTAATTTGAGTTCAGACGTAGTAAGTTCCACTTCACAAAGCTTACTGAAAGCAGTGACAATGTTACAATGCTTCTGTCACTTACCAAGCCAAGATAGCGGATATTTGGTTCACGCACAGCAATAAATTTTCCTAGAAGGGCAACACATTGAGACATCATCTCTTTTTCAGCATCAAGATGCATAACCTGCCATATGGAAATAACCATCAAGCCCCTCAAAAGCTAAAAATGCACAATTGTATTTTCAATTGAAGTTTCTAGTCATTTGATGTCAGACAAAGAATTGAAGAAAGACATTTTCTATCCATAATATAGTTGATAACAATTTAAGATAGTCTGAACATATCACTGAAATAAAAGGCTAAATAATTATTTAAACACAACCACTATCAACAGGAGAGAGTCTAGACTCCAAAAAAACCTCGCCTTTATCATGAAAGAGAGGATCCAGCACCCGAACATACGCAAACATAAATATGTTAATTGCCTCAAGAAACAATCATGTTTCATTTCCCTTATTATAAAACTCTGTTCAAGATTAGAGAGATGAAGTTAAGCTGGAGAAAGAATTATAAACTTCTAATGTTTTTGAAACCTATGGTTAAGCTCCCTCTCGTCTAATTAAAATATCACAACATCAATATAACTGCGAACATCATTCTAGAGACCAAATTTTATTTGCTAAGAAGCTTATTGGGTAACATACTTACAAGGGCAAGTGCTTCAAAGAGTACAGCATGTGCTGCATTGTTCTTATTTACATTTTTTACAACATCAGTTCCCATTAAGATCCGCTGTAAGACCTGAAATCAGAAACTAAATTTTCATCGCAATCAGATATCCCAAGGAAACACCAAGATCAATTCATTGGGAAGAGTAAAAAACCTCAAACAATGATCTTCTTGTATTAGGATCTTCAATAGTTGGAAAATACTGAAGAGCCCTCATTGTCTTAACCTGTGTGTTGAAAAAAATTGTATTAACATAACCTTCTAAAGTATAAACATATGACAATAAGTAGAAGTATATAAGCAATAGTTATGATATTCATACAAGACCCCTTTCACAAAAACTAGCAAGCAACTGTAATAATGACAAAAAGAGACGATACAGGCCTGCAGCCAAGGAGACGGGATTCCATAATAAGTGTATTCTTGTGGAATATCCTGATTCCTAGCAAGTCGTTCCAGTATCTTGACACACTTTGGGAGACAACTCCAGTATGCTTCATGGTTGTTTGATACTAAAGCAACAAGAAGACTCGTAGAAGAAGTCAAAACACCAAGATCACGCTCATCTAAGAGTTGAGCCATTCGATCCGCCCTGAAACATTAAGCAAAAAAATGGTTCAAATTGACACAGGAAAAAGAAAAAGGGAGAGGTGCAAATATGACCATGTTGTTTGGCCTCACGAGACCTTGATTAATTTTTTTGTCCAAAAATGACCTCAAACTCTTTAACATGATGCATTTAAGCCCTCACTTAAACAATGAAATAACTGTCCATTATAATTACTGATTTGGAGGCTACAGGTCCCATCATTTTCTTAGGAATGAGTAAATTGTGCAGATGTGGAAATTTAACTCACATGTGGGCATAAACAAAAACTCTCATCATCTTCTTCTTTCTCTATTATCTCCTGGATTTTCTACCCTTATTTTGAAGGTGACCATCACAACCTCTCCCTCTCTTGTTCACCACCACCATAGCCACTGCTGCAACCACTCAACACACCTCTATCTTCATACTTACAACCCACTCACATTCATTTAATTCATCCAATACTCATGTAACACAGACCCTTCTTTTGACAAACTACCATAACCATAACTCTCCATCTTAGTAGATATCTTTAAAGTAAGAAAGCAAACAAGGATCAAACTCATTTACTTGCTGTTGCTACTGATGATGTTAGAAAAGAATTAGATAAATGTCTACTGCATAGAATTCAAGCTTACCAGCCATCTACATTGACAACATCAGGATTTTTTCTATACAAGCGCAGCAGACATAATGCAGCCTTTTTTCTCACAAGTGGTCTGCAACTACTAGAAATCTAAAACAAAAACAGGACAATGAATAAAAAGAGGGAAGTGAGGCATGTCAAATTATTTTCAATATAAGCCAGTAAAGAAAGCCCCGAATTCTGCCATCTCTTACAAGTAATTTCTGAACATCTACTGCTAATGATTCAGCAAATTCTCTCCCACCAATATTCCCAACCTACAAAGATGAAATTGAAACTTAGCATTTAATGTCAAGACCATAATTTTTAAAATTTTATAAAGAATGAAATATAACATTTAATAACCACTCATTCAACTAAAGTAAAAGAACTATCCAAGTTCTAAGTCCAGCAATCATGGCACAAGAATAGATGATAAAAAAAAACCTTTTCCTCAGGCGTTAGGCAAGCAAAGATCCGTTTAAGGTGATTAATAGCATAATTATTGTTTTAGAGGAAGTAAGTTGAGAGACAGAGTTAGAACCGTTCTCCAGAAAGAGTCGATGCAACTTAAACACATACAAGTAAATACATAAGAGACAAGAAGAGGTTTCTTTCTGTCATACCATAGTCAATGCAAGGCATTGAAAAGTTTCATTTCTTCCAATAATGTCATTGCGCACTGTATTTATTGCTAATCTCAAAAAATCATGGTTCTCATTGAGCAAACATGATGTCACAATGTAGCCAACCTGCAGGCAAACAAGGTGCAAGGTAAATTAACTAGCACAAGCAATCTTATTTGGACTATGTAGGTACAAATTGAGCATTACTAGTTCCCTGGAAGAGAGATTTAACTTTGGGAAATGCATAACAGTTGTTATTAAAAAAAATGCTACATATACTCTTCAAACTTCAAAAGATATTCTAAGCCTGAAGCATTCAGTACACTGTATTCCAAGTTTTAACTGGCCAAAAACATTACATTTTTTTACCAACTATAATCATGTTTCTATGAATTCACATGCACAGAAATATTGTTTGTGAATTGGACTACATCCCGTCGATTTTGGCAAATAAAGGCTATAACAATTGTTTCAAATAATCAAACCAATAATTAGTAGCTGCTTCCATGACTGCAAATCACCAGACATCATCCAATACAAAGAAAAACTCACCTGCTTTTCTGGGTATTTTGGAGCAGATATCAAGGAAACAGCTTCCATGTGACCAAAATCTACATCATAACCCAGCATATAAATGTAAAGCATTTTCCAGACATATTTCTTCTTTTCATAAGGAGTCAAACCCTGTTATGAATAGAAAAAACAAAAAAAATGTTCATAAATAACCACTCCTTAATTTAGAAAAATTGGCAGATATTTACACAGATCCAAAGAAGAGGGAGGGAGGGAGATTATAGATTACATTAACAACACTACTGTCTAAAATTTAAACCTTTAGACCACTCAGGGACCTAATAGCAAACGGCAGGAGAACTAAAAGTAAGTAACAGCAAATAGTCATACCAAAAATAATCTATGTTAGTACATAGAAAGTTAATAAATGTAAAAAAAGGAAAGATCTGGGCACTGTAGAGTATGACCACAACCGAGTTTGAGGATAAAGGCACATATATACAAGTTAGTGTCTTAAATTATATTTCTGAAGAGTGTGATCACAAAGTGAAGAAGTTCAACAACAGCGTAGAACCCACAAGAAGAGTCCAATAAAAATAAGCACAGACCAAAGTGTCACTGATTAATATGACATTATGATATTAGCAAAGATGAAATTAGTTCTGATTACTAAGAAAATAGATTATCTATGACTAAACACCAACAAACAACAGCCAAGATCAAGATCAAAGCTAACTAACATAAAATAAATAAAATTAACAACATTAATCCAAGGTTAAATTCAAAAATATTTGTCCTAACAAATGCAATTGTAAATTCTAACTCTAACACACACTAAAATTCTAACTCACAGTTTATTTATCAAATAACCTAAGCTAATACAAAAAAAAAAAATTAAACAGAATGAATAAACATATAACAATAAGAATAATAGTAAAAGGAAGAAACCCTAACCTTTTCATTTTTGAAGCGAGTACGGACGTTACCGAGTTCTTTATCGACGCGAAGACGTTCTTGTTCTTTGTTAGGGCAATTACGAATGTCGCTTATAAATACAGAGAGTCCTCTCATCCCCGATAACGCCATTTCCAGATCCCTTCTTTAAGCTTTTTTTTTTTTCTTCTTCTTCTTCTTCTTCTTTCTTTCCACTTTCCCTCAAATTTTTTTTCTTTTTAAAAATCAAAAAATACTCAGAAATATCATAACAATAATAATAATATGAACAAAAAGAAATTAGATCTGTGAGATCTGAGTTTTATTAGTAATAACAATGGCTGTGATGATGATCTGTTCTGCTCTTTCTAGCTTCTACACAGAGAGAAAAATTAAATAAAATAGAAAAAGGAACTGAAAAGGAAATTTTGAAGTAGCCGTCGTCGGGGTTAAAATTACTATATTATTATTATTAAGGTTAGACGACTTTTATTCATGAGTAGTATTTATATTTAATTATTTATTATGGTTTATTTTTGTGCGTCCTTATGTTGTTTTTATTTTTTTTAACTTGTTATGTTGTAGTATTAATTAAATTATACAAGCTTTCAAAAAAAATTATACAATAAACTTAAAAACTAGATTTTAATTTAGATCTATGTTTATTAGTATTTATTTTCTTTTTTATAGCTTAATCTTAAAGTTTTTGCCTTTAATAATTTTTACCCATATGTTACTTTAATTATTTGTATTGGAAGATATTAATTGA
>CANYLF012753450.1:0-10800 GCA_948193215.1 Bocquillonia castaneifolia
GCTGATTGTTGTATTGGTGGGTTACTACTTATTTTAATAATGGTTAGCCAAGTGGATTATTATCTTATTTATTTACATGCACCACATCCACAGTCAGTTTCTGATAGATTTTACAATTATTCATGAGTTAATATTTGCACACTAATGGATTTATTATTTACCCGAAATATTAGAATGGTAGTAATATACATACACCCTTAAGGAAAGGAAAGCTAAAATGAGTTTCTACCATTTTATTGTACTTATTACCGGGTTTTATTTTATAAATGTCCGATTAATTATTTACAATTAAGCCTAGGTGGTTTACACAAAAATAACAAGAGAGTCTTATCGATCGGCTGACTCATCCAGGAGAGGACTTGTCAGTCGACCTTAAAGCTTCGAATCAGTCGATCCACAGTGTTATGTTCTTCACCTATCCCTTTCCATCGTGAAGGTCTGGCCGAACCTCTAGGTAGAGGTTCGGTCGTATGTTTGTTTTTGGACTAGGCCCAAGCTCCAAAATAATCGAAGCAGGTGGAAAATCCGTTTAGAGCAAAAACACCTGGCCGGATCTTATGAACATCCGTCCAGATGTTTGAACATCTGGTTGAAACTGTAAGTAGAGCCTCAATCATGTTTTCTCCTGTATTATTACAACTTCTTGTAGATAACGAATATAGATGATGATTATAGTCTTAAACTACTCCTATGAATCTATTCTGGGCTATAAAAATGGTTTATGGCGGTAGCCCAAGTCTTTAAGTCAAGACATTGTTCAAGTTTGGAGCTAGGGCTATAGAGCTCCAAACTTGAATCCGATTGGTTCTACATCCTCCTGGCTTCGCGTGGGACTCGTTTATGCAACCAGAATGTAAAATAGGATTAGTATATGAAATATAAAAAAATTACATTAAGTTAATTAATAACAAGTAAATGTAAGAATATGCTTATTCTGGATGTATGGATGCTCCATGGATGGTTGGTTGCCCTCAAAATAGAGGTAAGTTACCACTTTCGGGTAGAGAATGAGCTTCTCAGTTTGACGTAGTCTCTGCGTTCAGAGACCTAAAGGACTATGAAATGAGTTTCACTGAGAAATTGGGTTTTGAAAATGTGTGTGTGTGTGTGTTTTCGTCTCCCCTTTTTTCGTCTGAAAAGGAAAGCTCCCTTAGTGTAAAAAAAATTAGGGTATTTATAGGAGAAAATCGAATCTTTCTCAGCAACTTGTTCAAGTTGCAGCATGGGTGTAGGCCGGTGTAGGTTATAGGTCTCGAGTGCACTATGGATTCATGCATCTTGCTCCATAACCTTTCGCATCAAAGTACTCATCCGGCCGAACCATTGGTTAATGTCCGGTCAAATGATTGTTGATGGGCCAGCTGGGCTTTTAGGCCTAAAACATGCTTCTGTAGAATGTGGGCCTTGTAGGAACATTGAAGGTTCGGCTGGACCTTCGGACATCTGGCCGGACCATCAATTGGGCCTAAAATTCATTTTGAGAATGTTTTAAAATCATGTCCAACCCTTTGGCTCATTTCTACAAGAAATTGGGTGATAAAGTGGTCTGTATTCATCACTGGGCTCCTGCGCCGCTTCCACGTACCTACATCCAAAAATTCATTATCTACAGTTTGCCCCCGCTTTGTTGGAGTTTAACAATTGTTGATAAACATGAATAAATGAACGACAAAGCAAATAACTAAGCATAAACGTAATTAAGGATACAGAAAATGATACTGCCCGGGTGGTAGATAGTCATCACAAGGGATAGAGTCTAGGACACTTAGGTTCTGCTAGATGGGAGATCTGGAACACTTGGGTTCTAGAGATAGAGTTTAGGACACTTAGGTTCTAAGAGATCTAGAACACTAAGGTTCTAGAGATAGAGCCTAGGACACTTAGGTTCCACTAGACAGGAGATCTAGAACAATTGGGTTCTAGAGATAGAGCTTGGACACTTAGTTTCTACTAGACGAGGAGATCTAGGACACTTAGGTTCCGCCAGACGACAGCTTAGGACTCTTAGGTTCCGCTAGATGAGGGGATCTAGGACACTTGGGTTCCGCTAGACAAGGGGATCTAGGACACTTTGGTTTCTCTAGACGAGAGCCTAGGACACTTGGGTTCCGCTAGACGAGAGGATCTAAGACACTTGAGTTCTGATAGAAAAGGAGATATAGGATACTTGGGTTCCGCTAGATGTCTGGAGGCGACTCGCTGTCACCTAGATTTGCTAGAGATGGCTCACTGCCGTCTAGGTTTCTAAAATCATTAAAGGAGACTTGTTGTCACCTAGAGTTGCTGGAGATGGCTCGCTTCTTAGAATTATTTGAGGATGGCTCACCGCCATCTGGAATTCTGAGTCAAAGGTGAGTCATTGTCACATGGGATTGTTCTCTAAAAATGGCCCGTCATCATCTGTATTTTTTAGTTGAGGTGACTGTGGGGTTTTCTAAAGGTGGCTTATTGCCATCATGGAGATGACTCGTCGTTGCCTAAAATTATTGGATATGGCTAACTACTGTCTAGAATTCTAAAATTGAAGGTGATTTGCTATCACCTGCGATTGCTGAAGATGGCTCGCTGTCAACTGGGTTTATAGAGTAGAAGGTGACTGGCTATCACCTGGAATAATTTGAGGATGGCTCGCTGCCATCTGAAATTCTAGAGTTGGAGGTGACTCGCTATCACCCGAGGTTTTCTGATGGTGGCCTGTTGCTTTCGTGGAGGTGATTCTTCGCTGCTTGAAATTATGATATTTTGAAGGCGGCTTGCTGTCGCCTAGGAATCTAGAGTTGAAAATGGCTTGCTGTCACCTAGGATTCTGTAGTTGAAGGCGGCTTGCTGTCGCCTGGGGTTCTATAGATGGTTTGTTATCATCTAGGATTTCTAGATTTGTTGAAATTGGCTTGTTGCCTTTTGGATGATTCTGCTATCAAGTCGACTTGTTCTTCCTTGCATAAATTTTGAAATTATGGATGAGTCGAGGTGGCTTACTGTCACCTAAAGTCTTGGAGTTAATCGTGGCTTTCTATCACCGAAAGTTTTAGAGCTGATGGTGGCTTATTCTCACCGAAAGTTTTGCAATTGAAGGCGACATGCAGTCGCCCAGGATTTGTCACCGGGGATTCTGAAGTCGAAGGCGGCTTACTATGGCCTAGTTCTGAAATCTGAGGGCGGCTTGCTATTGCATGAAATTCAGGGTAAGTGGTGACTTGCTATCACCTGAGGTTCTAGAGGTGGCTCGTTGCCGACTAGATCTCTTGAGCAAAAGGGTGTCTTGCTATCTCCTAAGACTACTGGGGATGGCTTACTAATGACTGTACTTAGATAGATGGAGATAGCTCACTACCGATGATGTTTTTGAATGAAGGGTGAACTGCTATCGCCTAGGATTGTTGGAGGTTTCTTGCTGCCGGTTGTGCTTCTGGTTAAAGGGTGACTGGCTATCACTCGGGTTTGTAGACAAGGGTGGCTTGTCGTTGACAGAAATTTCATAGTTGAAGGTGGCTTGTTATTGCCTATGATTCTGCGATTTGAAGGTAGCTTGCTGTCACATGTGGTTTTGGAGTTGAAGATGACTTATTATCGTCTGGAGTCATTCTCTTTCTGAATGTTGTTCTGATATTTTGAGGGTGACCCATTGCCCCGTAAGTGTTCCTAGAATTTTTCGAAGGTTACTCATTGCCCCTGAATTTTCTAAATGATGAGAAAGACCTGCTATCTTCTTGGAGGTCGCTGGATTGGTTGAAGGTGACTTGTTGCTCCAGGATTCTAAGATTTGAAGGTGGATTACTGTCACCTGAGATTTTGGAGTCGGATTGTCATCTTTCATATTAATTTTGATTTTGAAGGTGCCCTGCTGCCCCCCCAGATTTAGTCTTGACATTCTTCTCAGTTTTAAGAAGATTATGATTTCTCTGTAGTGTTAATCTACTCGAATCCTTTTTGCTCTGGGAATTCACATCCCCCATTTTCTATTTATTGATGATGTCTTCCATAGTCTTGGGCTAGTAATGCATCCTTGCCCCTGAGCTTTGTTGTCATAGTGCATTTGTCTGGAGTGTATGTCAACTTATGACCAATTACTCCCACATCTGTGTTTGCTCATACACATGCTTTCTACGACGGAGCACCCCCATATGCAAGGATGATGCGATCTGGTTGGCACAGTGTCTAGGCATAGATTGCCCCTAGCTCAATTTCCATTAGTCTTATCTGCTAGTCATGTATCGATGTTCCTATATTATGATGGGATCAGTTCATCCCCGCTACTTTGTTGGGTCGGGGTTGTCCATCATGTTATATCGAAGAAGACCTTGGTTATTATGGGGTCGTTTCCCTGGAAAGAGTGCTTTCGCTCATCCGATTGAATCCTTGTGAGTTTCCTAGCTGCCTGTACAATGTATGCATGTTGTTTCCTAGATGCTTGTACAATGTATGTATGTTTTGGATGTATGCATGATCTATGCAATATGTCTTTATAGGACGTGTAATGTTAGTCATCTCTACTATTTGTGTATGCGTGAATGGAGTGTTCTTCCCTATAAATGCATATGTCATGCCGGATGTCAATTATATTTACAGATGTATGAATGGATGCCTACATGATGAAAAAGAATTCAATATGTCATGCTAAATGTTTGCATCTCCAATGTTTGATGCTAGGCGCCTTCATCTACATGCTATAATACTGTAGTAGACTGCATTTTGTCATTGCCACCTCAAGGTGTTTGAACAACGAGTTGCCTCGTCATTTTAATGATATAGAAGGTACGGATTGATAACTGTTCCATATATTCCTTGTTTTGATTAGGATCAAAGGTTCTGACTTGGGTTCTCACTCTTCTGAAGGAAATGAAGATTTGGCTCTTATTTTTACCCAGATTGATTCTCGTGCTTCTATATATCTAGAAATGACTTCTCAAATGTAAGACAGTGAATCCTAGCATATCCATTTGCTGAGGAACGAGTTTTGTCATAGCTTGGTCTTGATCATCAGGGTATTCGATAGCATTGATTGAGAAAGATGAGATTTGCCCCCTGCTTGGGTAGCTTGCTAACATTGTGTTTGTCCTGGTGAAGCTCCAACATCTTCAGTTTGCGTCCAAACGTTCAGTTGCCCTAAATTGGCCAGTATAATGATGTTCAAGCTCCTTTTGAAAGACGCGTTGATTAAATCTCAACTATTCTTATTGAAGTTCTAACTGGTTAAATTCTCTGTGGTGTATGATTACAATGGAGTCTCCTATTTTTCCCGGTAACCATATGTCATTTTATTTTGTTCATGCCTTAACTTTTGCCTAGAGCGCCTCTTTGCGAGGTTTTCACCCTAGCAGGCTGCCCTAACTTTTGCATAAGCCGCCCAGAATAGGTTTTCAACTTATCAGGCTTTTATTTTTTATTGATGACTTAATTTTTGCATGAATTGCCCCTAGAGAGATTTTACAACTCATCAAGCTTTTTCATTTTTTCCTTTTCTCTTTTTGCAGATATGATTATCGGGAAAAGCTATCCTTGATCTTACCCCTAGCTGACTTTAATGAGGTACAAGTAGTGTTGGTTGCAGGCTTGTGACATGGCATTGTGGGGGCATTGTCAAAGCTTAGTGCAGCTGGTTTCAGGGTCCAGTATCTAGGGAGTGCTGAGCAAGACGAATCCAGTTAGCACATTAAGAGGAACCTGCGGCGAGGCTGTGAAGAGGAACATCATCTTCATTGAGCAATTAAGGGAATTATTGTTGCTGAAGATGATGATTATGTCCATGGTGGAAACTTAGTATTCCTTAGCTGCTTGTCAATTCTGAAGTCAATCCACAATTATTTTTACCCCCTGTGTTGGTCAAGAATTAGTCGATGTAGCAGGTGAATCTTTGAAGATTGTTTAGCTGACAAGGCATTTCAAACAATGAGTTGATGCTAGTCTCATATCTGTTTCATCTTGTTCGCTTAGCATTTCCTTTTCTGGTTTAAATGCAATGTCATTAATGATGTAATAAGAAATTCAAAATCAATTCCAGTTCATTTAACAATGCCACAGAAGTGTACTTTACATGCTGGACCTGATGTCATTGTCATCATATATCGTGTTCTTCGGGTTAAGCCTCAATCAGGGTTCTTATTTTCAGCTTGTTTCCATTCATTTTCTTCGCTTTTTGCTTAGGCTTGATCAGTTTTGGCATCATGTTGATTCTTTGCGCAAGCTGTTGTTTGTTAGCGCTTCAGCGCATTTCAAGGTTATTGCTGCCTAAGGACAAGCTGTCTAGATCAATGTAGTTCTTGCTCTGCTGATCTTTTAAGGCTTGGTATTGTGATTCAAAATTCATTCTTAAGCCTGTCACGCAGGTGACCCGGGTTCGATCCCCGGCAACGACGCCAAAAACTTGACAGGCTCCCGCAAGTGCACAAGGTCTATCATAGTAATAAACTCGGAGTATGAGGTCGAATCCACAGGGACAATCGTTTTAACTACTTTTCGATTAAGTTCACAAACAAAACAATCAAAAATAAAATGAATAACCTTAATTTGATTTTGAAATAATTTTGAAAACTAAATTAACAAAAAAATAAATTAACAATTAAAAAGCAATTAATTCGATGAACAACCACAATAAAATAAACACTAGAGTTCAAGATTTCATGTAGAGGGTTAACACAATTATCAATCAAAATTCATTTAAGCAAGACTTTACAAAAATATTTTAATCCTTTCCCAAGGCAAAAAAAACGTATTCAATTGAATCAACTATGTCAATTTGTCGATGGACACTGATTAAAACAATCAAATCCATTAAGCGAATCTTTAAATCAAGTTTAGGTTAATTGTCATTTCCGTATTAACGTCTAAACAAGTTCAATTTCCAAATCCGGTTTATTTCAACCCATCCATTGAACGATAAACCTAACAACATACATCTAGGTGATCAATCAAGAAATATGTGCCTTAAGCTCTTGGAAATGAATTTAAATGAAGACAAAAAAAAAAAAACTATTATTAAAATAATAAATCAATTGTTGATAATCAAACTACCCCCTACTAGATTACATCCATCCCTCTAGTAGGAGATTTAGTTCCAAAACATAATAAAAATAAACGCACAAACAATAATAATAAACATAAACATAATTAAAAGATAAGTAGAATCAAGGAAAGGAAAACTTAGTATTGAAAAGATGAATAACAAGCTTCAATCTCTCCAAAATCTTGTAAACCAATCTTGAATCCATGAACAATGGTGTTTTCTAAGTGTTTTTAATGTTTTTCTAAGTGAAATAAAATGAACCAAAGTTGTGGCTAATGTTTATGAGAGTTGTATATATAGTGTTCCTCTAAAAATACCCTAAAAAAAACCTAAAAACCACTAAAATCGGCATTTTTCAGAAGCTGGCCGGCTGGAGGTCTGTTGCTGGCCAGCTTCTGGCCAACTGCTGGCTAGAGGCAGAATTTGGGGAGTTTCTCAAAAGTCAGCCAGCCAGGGTGCCAGCCAGATACCGGGCAAAATAAGGATTTTGGCCTAACTTGTAAGAGGTATATCTCATTTGTCCGAACTCTAAATTGAAAAATTCTTGAGCCTAAAATCAAGTTCAAGAAGTATACTTTAATTTATATGTTTTAAGATTTCTCTAATACGATTGTCTTCTTGCCCAAAAATCCCTTCACATTTCAATACTACATCTGAGACAGGTTTCAAAGCACTTCCTGGGTTTTAGCTTGTATCTCCTTCGTTATAGCACCAATTGAGTTGATTCTTTTTAAAAATGGAAGTAAATTAGATCCAATTATGATCTAGAAACTTTCATATCAAAACTCTTTCCATATTGAATGTTACAAGCTCCCAAAGTTGGGCGATTCGTGAAACCGCAAATTAGCTCCTTTAAGCTCTAAACCTCAAGTGTTGTCTTTAGCTTCTAACCCTTCAAAGCACCATACCTACAATAATTTCACAACAAAACAAGTATAAATCACCCTTGAAAACATAAGAACCATGAATAAATTAGATTGACACTTGAATGATGCAAAGACAAGAGAATTACACAATTTATGCTCTAAATGAACTCAAATTCCCCCAACATTGTAAGTTAACAATAAATAACAAATATAGATGCTAAAGCCACTCAAATGTGTAAGGAATAGAATTAAAACCCAATAAAATATAGAGAATAATAACATGTTATCAGTCTCTAGATAGAGTATAAATAAAACTAATTTACTTACTAATTAATTTTGATAATTTTTTCACTCAAAAAAATTTTGATAATTTTTTTATTAGCTATGCTTTTCTTTTTTAATATAAAGAAAAAAAAATCTTATATTCAATATACTATATTAGCTAATTATAATAAATTCTCAATTGATATCTAATCCAATAAAATTTTAAGAATTTTATTGACATGGGAAAAATTATTTTTTTGCATTTTTTACAGTAAAAGCAGCCACATAAAAAGCAATAGGATAGGATCTAAAAGATTTTAAAGGCTTTTAATTCAGATATATAATAATGAATTTCAAAAGAAAGCATTCAAATGGCAGAAGTGAATGCATTAAAAAATATCAATTATTTTATGGAGCACCTTTGGTTTAATAAAAAATTATTACTTCTGAAACATCAAGAAATAAAGATAAGATATAGATAGAGATGATACCTGGAAATTATCTTTTTGATGTTTGAGATATGAACATTAATAATTTCCTTAAATAAAATAATAAAAATAATAAAAAAACATATTTTGGAGGATTTATAAATATTATTAAAAAGAAATTTTATAATTCAGTCCAGATGTAATTGTGAAAAAAATCATTATGAAGGTTAAATTGTAATTTACCAAATATCTAAGGGTTAAAATAGTAATTAATCATTATATATATATATATATAATGATTAATTATATATAATGATTAATTACTATTTTAACCCTTAGATATTTGGTAAATTACAATTTAAAATATTATTACAAAGAAATTTTATAATTCAGTCCAGATGTAATTGTGAAAAAAATAATTATGAAGGTTAAATTGTAATTTACCAAATATCTAAGGGTTAAAATAGTAATTAATCATTATATATATATATATATATATATATATATATATATATATATATATGGAGTTAGAATCAAATGATTTTGGTGTCTATGGATTCGTGGTCTCTCAAGCTTCATTTTAAGTTGTCAATTGATAGGGTTTTACAGGGTAGAATTTACAGATTTGAGGTAAGAAATTATAAACAGATTTTCTCATTTTCTATAAGATTCAAATGTTGGACACCAAATTATGCTGAAGGAAAAAAAACTAGAAAATTCAACAAAATTTACAAAGATAATATAATAATTTTTGTTTTCATAGCGCATTCCTCCTTCCGTATGCTGATTGCACATACCAGGTAGGACAGATTGGTTTAAGACCATTTCTTTGTGCCTAAAGGACTTGAAATAGTTGCAGTAATTAACTATTACAAATTCTCTATTTGAAAAAAGGATGTCAACTGGATGAGATCCTTCAGTCTATCATTAAAGGTATGAGAGTGATTCCATTTGCCTTATGGCCACGATGCCATACTTCCAACGGAAATCACAATTAACTATATCAGAGTTGCCTATCAAAGTAACTTGATTTCATGAGACTAAAATGAGGTTATCTTTGCCGAATTTGATAGTCTTAATGTAATGAGAATACTGGCTTTAAATCATCTAAGGGGTTAGAAGATGAAAATAGCTAAAGCCTATAACAAGAAAGTCAAGCTTCAATCTTATTTTTTTTGGAATAAAATGAGTTTCATTAATAATAATAATAATCAATTAGTATAATTTGTAACAGATAAGTAAGCTTAACTATATTTAATCGTGTTGACGGAACTATTATAAACAACATCTTCATAGCTATAATTAGCACAATGATGAGAAACACAATCCACTCAGTGACTATATTAAGCCATAAATTGACTTCATCGTATGAGTCTTTGAACGAGTCCGATCTCTTAAATTTTAAATTCAAGCTCTACTCTACTTCCATGGTGGAATACCAAAAAACTCTCAAAAATAAATACAAATAAACTTCCATTAAGGAAGACAAAAAAAACTCATAATGTTTCATCAAGATATAATAAAATAGATAAACAAAATAGATAATATGTTTTATTCTTATTTAAAAGGATAAATGAACAAAAAAAATTAAAGGATGGCTACCATCAATGATAAAGAAAGCCGTTGATGCGTTGATGCTAGCCAAGAAGAAAACTCAAAGAAAACGACTCTCTAGGTCTTTTTTTAGAGAATAATAGCTAAGGTTACTTGAGCTTATTGACAAGTCTCTATCTTTTGAGGAAGGAGAATTCAAAAGGAAAACTATCCTATTTCTTGATACAAAGGTTTGGAAAATGGTCCCGAGGTCCCTCTGTGATCAAAACTGTGCCACTCAACGGAGCCCATCATTTGATGGATATAGGCGGTAAGTCCCAAATTCGGTCCATAAATGATAATTTTGAAAAACATTACTTGGGTTCTCTCTTTTTTTCTTTCTTGAAATTAGTTATTGGTTAGGAGGAGTTGTATGAAACAAAAGAAGATATAGATACATTGACAGGCTCCTGCAAGTACACGGGATATATCATAGTAACAAACTCAGAGTATGAAGTCAAATCCACAGGGACAATCGTTTAAAAACTACTTTTTGATTAAATTCACAAATAAACAATTAAAGTAAAAACAAATAACCTTGAATTGATTTTGAAATAATTTTAAAAACTAAATTAACAAGAAATTAAAAGCAAGAAAGTAAATTAAAAAAACAAAAACAATTTAAATTGATTAAACAACCACAATA
>CANYLF012755067.1:0-17643 GCA_948193215.1 Bocquillonia castaneifolia
TTCTAGACTGGGCAGTTTTGATTATGTCAATTCCACAAATATATGTGTTAACACCTAATTTTTGGATGCAGGAATGAGGAAGCGGCTCGGAGGCCCAGTGATGATCATTCATGTTTTAAATGGCATGAATTGAGTTGACAAATTTTTTTCTAGTGATTGCAAGCCACAATCTGATCGTTTTCTAAACTTCCAAAGCATGTTTTTACCTAAAACTTCTGTTTTAAGCATAAACAATGCATTTTTCAAACGGTTTTTATCATAACTTTCTCTATGAGTATTGGAATGACTTGAAATTTTAAGGGTTGATAGTTTAGGCCATTTTACACGCTTTCTATTTTATACGTTTTTACAAAATCTGACGTTTAGAGGCCCAAAAGGGCCCAATGCCACTCTTAAAAGTAAAATTAGGCCCAACACCACTCTTCCAAGTGGAGTTGGGCTCAACGCCACTCCTATGACTAGCGTTGGGCTCAACACCACAAAGAAGACTGGCATTGGCCCTCCAACACTAATTGCATGATTTCAACCATAAAAAGCCCGGTTTCAAGCTGTTTCGACTCGGGATGATCCGTACAAATCGTGCACGTGTCCCAAGGCCTTGTAGGATCATTTTTTATCAAAATATCCTTTGTTTTAAGCTCAAGTCATTGATTTTCATTTGGAAAGTGATGTTTTAAACCCTAGCTTAATAATTAAGCTAATTCGGGTATAAATAGGCACCATAAACTAGGTTTTAGGAGAAGGACAGCAGGTCACATGAATTTTAGGGTTTGGTTTGTCATGCCAACTCTCTGAATTCTTTTGATAGCTACACAAGCTTCACTCTTTTACATTGAAGGCACAAAAATCTCTTCAAAGTTGGCATCTTTTGCATTCAAAAGGCATTTTGAAGCACTCAATCCATTCAAGGAGTATTCAAGTAGCTTTAAACCATTAAAAGGCAATTAATAAGTCACTCAAACCAAATTTGATGATTCTCAAGCACTTCTGAATCTATTTCTTGCAAGGTAAGTCTCTTGTTTCTTTGTTTTTTTATTATTTTTGCCATGTTTTCATGATTTGCATGCCATGATGTGTTGTTTTATGTGTTTTCATTACTATAATTTTCTGTTTTGCATGTTTTAATGTTGTTTATGCATGTTTATTTTGTTTTAATGTCATTAAATGCCATGTACATGCATTATAAATGATTAAAGTTGCTTCCTTTGCATGTATTCATGTGTTTTCTTTCAGATCTGAATCATTCAATGTCATAAACATACTTTGAACGCATAAAAATTAATTCTTTTCATGTTTTCATACATAAAAATCGTTCCTTTTGTGTTTTAACAAATAAAAATTGTGTCTTTTCATGTTTTAATGCATAAAGATTGTTTCTTTTTGTGTTTTAATGTGTAAAGTTGTTCTCTTTGTGTGTTTTAATGCATAAAGTTTGTTTCTTTGCATATTAACATGTGAAGTCGTGTTGTTTCAATGTTTTACATGTAAAATTGCATTATTTTTAATGTTTTATGCATAAAGTTTGTGTCTTTTGCATGTTTTGTATGTAAAGTTTGAGTCTTTTTGTGTCTTAAGCATGTCATGATTAGATAGAGGTTGTTTTGCCATGATTCTTGCTTTATAACATGTTTTGGTAAGTGTATTATGCATAATTATCTTTGTATGTATGTTTTTCGGGCTTGGTAAACCCGAAAATTTTGTTTTCCATTGATTTTTGCATTTTTTTATGTTCTGGCAACCAATGCCACTGCCAGGAGTGGCATTGGGCACCAATGCCTGTAGGCAAGTGGAGTTGGGCGCAAACGCCGCTCCCATAAGTGGCGTTGGTCCCTGTTTTGCTTCCCCCTATGGCGTTATGCTTGGATCAGTAGTGTACGAGCCTGTAAATGAATATACTATAGCTTTCACATGGAATGTAGCGACGAGGTAAGTTCTTGCAACTTCTTTGGTAATTGTTTAGATGCTTTATTGCATGAAATTGGTTATTAATGTCTATTTAATAATTGTTTTAGGTCTAAAACGGTAGAAACCCTAGGTTGTGTTGCTATGTTATTGTGCTATGTGTTTGTTGTCACTTATGCATGTAAATTAGGGGTGTGCAAAAATCAAACCAGACTGAGAAACCGAATCGAACCAAACCGATTTATAAAAATTGATTCGGTTATTTGGTTAAATGGTTTGGTTTTGTTTTTGTTTTTGAAAAACTGAAAAACCGAAAAAATCGATATATATATATATATATACACACACACACTAATTTTTAAAAAATAACAATAAATTTCTATGTATTCATGTGATAAGAATATTTAATACTATTATTTAGTGTAAATTATTCATGTGATTAGAATATTTAATACTATTATTTAGTCCAAATTTGATTTTTAATTTTTTTCTCCTTTTTTTCTCTTGTTTTTCTTTTATTCTTCTTCAATTTTTTTTTAAAAAATAACAACTATTCTAATATTTCGGTTAAACTGAAAACCGAACCGAACAAAACCGATTTTATCTACCTAATTTGATTTGGTTTTTACTTCCTTAAAAAATCGAACGGTTTTGATAATTCTAAACTGAACCGAACCGAATTACTGAATGCACACTCCTAATGTAAATTAATTCTAATTAATGGTTGGTAATTGTTAAAATTAACCCTGCATGCATGTTATTAGAAACTCAACATTGCATGTATGTATGTTAAAAGTAGGCGATAATTGTTGTATGTTATTATTGCTTATTAGAAGGAATGAAGGTTGGTATAATACTAAGAATATTGGGTAAAGAATCACACTTTGAGAATTGATAAGTCCGGTTCTAGAATCTCTGGGGTCAATGCACCTTCCGTATTATTGAGAGGAATTGAGATGTACACCTTGTAAGTCATTCTCAATGCCAATTCGGGTGGCGACTACCACTTCAGCCCATCAGCTGAACACACAATACTGTAGTTTCTAGTCATGGCTCAAGCTCTAAGGCAACCCCTCCTTGTTTGCAATATGCATAGTGTTGCATTTGGTGAACAAAAAGAAAATTAATTTATGCTATATCATGTACTATTACTTTGTGGGAATTGGCGTATCTAGAGGAAATAGGGGTCTGCCTTATAGTACGAAACCAATTGTCCTGTTTGAACATTTGGGATTAGACCTAGCTAATGTACCTTGTGAAGTGGTTAACAAGGGTGAATGGGTTGATAGAAACTTTTTAGTAGGGTTGATAAAAGCTAGGAATAAGAATGGTACTTATATAGAAGGATATGAGTCTGATGAGGATGAGTTACTTGTTCAGTATGACACTGAGACTGAGCAAGAAGAAGAAGTTCTTGAGGAAGAAATTGAGGTAGATTTAGATGCTTTGTTTGTTGGGATTAGAGAAAATTTTGGCACCTCGAATGTAAAAATGTCTGTTCTTAAAAAATTGAAAGCTGAAAAAATTGAAATTGAGAAAAAAAGAAAAGAGGAAGAGAGAAAAAGAAAAGCTGAAGAAGAGAGAAAAAGAAAAGCTGAAGAAGAGAGAGTGAGAAAAAAAGATGAATTAAAATGAAAAATGGAAGAATTGGAAAGAGAAAAAGAAAGAGAGATAGAAATATTGAGAAAGAAAGAGGAAGATAGAAAGAAAAGAGAGGAAGCAAAGAAAAAGAAAGCAGAAAGCTTCAAAGTCAAAGCCAAAATTGGATGCACATCCAAGATGAGGCCAAAGAAACCATCTCAAGCTGCCAGCTCAGTCTAGATTGAACTCTCAAATGATATAGAATAGAGATACGACAAATCAGTGAAGAGCACAAGAAATGAAAGAGTCATCTTCTTCTAGATGGAGTTCCCTACTCCAAAAAGAAAGTTGATGAGATCCTGTTTATGGAAGAGCTAGGAGAAAAGGAGATAAAAGTCTCTGTGAAGAGCAATGTAGATGCCCTGCAAGGAGAATTCAACAAAGCAAAAGTGAGATGGGAAAGAGAGTTGAAGATGACCATTACAGAAGTCGAGGGAAGATTTAAAGCCACTCTACAACATATGTGTGAAGCTAGACAAGAAGAAGTGGACAAACTGAAGATGAAAATGAACTGCTTAATGCCTGAAGAGGTCCAACAAGAGGCTGGTGGAAGCAATCAACCTCAAAAGGAGGTTCCTGGTGAAAAAGAGACAGAAACTGATCTTGAACAATTCAAGAATACATTGAACAACCTGAAGCTGATACTGAACAAACTGAACAGCACACAACCACCTGTAGAACAAAAGGATGCTACATAAATTCAAAAAGATAAAGCCACTGATGAATATATGGGAGATGTTAAAGAGGAATCTCCTAATCAAGAAGAGAAAGCTGAAGAAGAGGCATCAACTGAGGCTAACAAAGAACTACCATTTGAATCACCGGAGGAAGCTGAGGATAGTGAAAGTACAGAAAAATAAAGCCATTTAGACACCTCACCAATAGACTACCTCTTAGATTGCAAAATCGAGACATCAAAATCACTTTCTATTTAGTCTCTTCCTTAGTGTTTTTATCAGTATTTAAACAATTTGTTTGAGTTTTATTTATGGTTTTGATCTTTAGAACTATTGTTTTAAGTCTTTTACAGGTATAACCTCCATATATTCCTTTCAAACCCTTCTTGATGCTAACAAAAAGGGGGAGTACATGTGCTTTTTATATACCTTTATGCTTTTGATTATCTAGAACTGTTGTTTAGTTTGCTTATCCTTTAGCCTTCTATTTTTATAAAATCCCTATATGCGGTATGTTTATTAATTAACATTTTTGCTTGTCTCTGCCTATCTAAAACTGCAGATGAAATATAATCTTGAACTCAATATAGTTTTTATGTTCTTGAGTATTATGCAAGTTTTAATTTTGAATAATTATGGCATAAACTCAAGGGGAGCAATTTGTTTAAGGCAAGCATTATCAAATAGTTCCTTGAAAAATACATTTGCATCTTTTCTCACAAAACTCACTCATGCATATTATACTATGTATCACTTAACGATTGTGTTTTGGTTGAGAAAGATACTTATGTCTACGTTTTGTTATCATAAAAAATGGGGGAGATTGTTGGCTAAAGGTTATTAACCCTTAAATTTTGATACTGAGAAACAAGGAAAAAGTATCAGGTTTTTGATATTGGAACTTGAGTCAATGATGTAGTGGGAGCAAGCTAAGAAGGTTGAAGGCAGACAATTTTCAAGCTGACAAGACTGGATACATTCTGAAGCTAATGCAATGCTTTTTATTTACTAGAATATATGTAGATCTGATTAAGAGAATTTTCATTACATGATATGTGTCCTTTTCTCATCCATTTTGAAGGACCACATGAGTCAGCATATAGAGCCAAATTTGAGTGAAACAGTCAGGCTACTAGAGGACAAAATCTCTTCCTTAAAAGTTGCGTCCTTTTAATGTCAGACGTCTAGTCTGCTTGATGGACAGTTGTTCTATACACGTCTTGTCACTAATGATGCGACTCTTCGTGATATGTTCTTCCACAAATAGCAGCATTAATTGGTATTTGGAAAGGACTATAATGCCCTTTCACTTTTACTATCAGATGGTCTAGAGTCTGCCACCTCGCTAGGTATGATTATCCTTGTAAAAGAAGTTTTACCTATAAAAGACAATGCCTTTCTTTCCTCTCCCATTTTGTTATTTTTCTACATTTGAATTGTCTCTTTGCTCTAAGTTTCTCCAATGGTATTTTCATGTCTGGTGCGAACGGCTTCCTCGGTTTTTGCCTATGGATCCTTTTACCCAGCGTTGTACTACCATAATACACTCCCTCCAAGTTTTTCCCTATGGTTCAAAATCTCTCTTTAAATGATCCTACTTCTGACATAGATGATCTTAAGGAAAAAATGAAATCTATTAAAAAGATAAAGTTTGTTTATGCCAACGATTATGATGCTTTGCAAGCTTTTGCTGAGACTTACCCTCTACCAAAGGGTTATTCATACTGTCAACCTCTAGATAGTCGTAGGGCTAATGATGTTTTGAGTTCTACCAAAATAATTGTTTATGTTAAACAAATTAAAGTTGGCCTTCGCTTTCCCCTTGAACCGCTCCTTGTAGAGTTCTTAAAATTACAAAAAATTCCACTAGCTCAATTTCATCCTAATGCCATACGTAGTTTTTTAGAATTTTTATATATTCATAAGGAGACGGGTCTTAATCCCAGCGTTGAAAGATATATGTAGCTTTTTAGTTTCACGCGAAGGAAAAATAAGTATTATTTTTCTGCGGGAGCTAGGCTATGGTCTGGGTCTCCTGATAAAGCCCATGACATCTACAAGAGATTTTTCTTAATCCAACATGAAACATCTTCTGAACTTCCCCGAAAATGGGTTTCTGCTAAAAACGTAAACCGCCGGGACTTAAAACCCAAATTCATCACTCTCCTTAAGGAGTTTGCCGCTGCTGAGTTTAGTAAGGAAAACTCCTTGGATAATTATATCAATAATTATCTTCTTAAGAGAAACATTGGTGAGGAAGAAGCCGCTGAGGCTAAAAAGTCAGCTAGACATGCCAAGAAGAAAAAGACCGGCACATCCCATGCTATACAAATAAATGAACCAAATAAAGATCAAATTTGGCCCTCAGTTACCTCTAGTGAGGATTCTGAATTGGGTCAGATGTTGGCGGAGATTGATGAGACCGACCCTATGGAGTGTTATGAAGGCGGTCCTTCACATGTAAATGGTATATAATTATTCTTTATTTTCTTTCAAAGTTTTTGATTGCTTCTTTATTTTCTTTGCTAATGTAGATGGACTTCTTTCAAATGATATTCATAGATCTAAAGAAGAAGAAAACCCAAAAGAGGACTCTTGCTGCTTCGACGGTCCCAAAAGACCAGATTTTTGATTTAACTGCTGAGGCAAGAGCGGATGATCTCCCTTTAGATCAAAACTTAGCCAAAAGAAGCCGCAGAGAGGATGACCTTCCGCCGCTACCTCAGCAAGGCGAGATTGGCAAATCTAGCCATGTCCTACAACCGGCTGGTGAGATTCCAGAAGCTGATGAAAACCTGCCTTTCATGATGAAGAAAGTCCTCCTCACAAGACTTGGGGAGCCACTAAACATCTTTGATTGGCTGGACAAGCATAGGAGGACAAAACCATGGAGAGCCATATAACCACTAAGAGGCTTGTTGAAGTGGTTTGCATGCCCAAAGATATGGTTGATAATTAGCAATCTCTGGATGTATCAGATGGCTGTAATTTTGATGTTTTGACTATATCAAATTTTTTTGTATGTACATTATTATGTTCTAACCTTGCATTATTTTTAGACCATTCAAATTAGTGAGTTACTAGAGGAGAATTGGCTCAAGGCATCCAATGAAGCCACTACTCAACAGAATGCCAAGGATCTCATTGAGCTGGAGCTCAACTCCCGTACTGCCGAGGTCAAGTCTAAAGAAGAAGTAAATAAAAAACTCTTGACTAAGATGTCAGAGATCCGCCAACACTACGGGAAGTTGGAGGAGGATAATAAACTTTCCACCCTTGAAATAGCGTCTTTGAAGGATAATGTACAGGATCTGACTGCCGCTAGGGATGACCTTTAGGATACAATAAAGAAAGAGCGGGAGGCTACAGTTGCTTTCACAGGGCGCATCTCATCAGCTTTTGCCAGGGAGTGTGCTAAAGCCTTCCACCAAAAGCTCCAAAATCCTACTCTTCAATTTGATGATGTAAGAAAAGCGGACTTTGTCGACGATTGTACAGATGGGATTGATGTTGTTGCATTGGAAGGCAAGGTTTGGAAAAATTATTTGGAGGGTTTGGATAAGGAGTTTGATTTTTCTGATGAAGGGACTGGTGATAATGACGTCCCATTGCCAATCCCTAGAGTGGCTAAGCAAGGCGATCATTCTACTACGGCAGTCGAATTGATTCCTCCTAACCAAATCCCTTTAGTCATTGGCACCAACATCGGTCCCGGCGATGGACAACCTGGAGAGCAGGAAGGTGAAAGCCACCAAGCCATTGTGGTGGATTGACTTGTAAATGTACTTGCTTTTTTAGAACAATGTTTTTTGCTATGAAACTGTTAATTATTAAAGCGGTTTACTGACTTTGTACACTTTATTTAGTTGATCCACTCAATGGTTTATGACATTTGCTGATGCACGTTCCTTTTTTATTTTTTTTTGTTGAATGTCATTTCTTTTCTTGTAGTAATTTTTCCTTATTTTTCAGCTCTTTGGCTTTGTTTACTATTTAGACTTATGGCGTAGCGATGGTTTGACCGTTTGCATTTGTTATATGTACAGACTTATGGTGTTATGGCACTTGGGGCCTTTTTCCTTTGTATAATGTATAGACTTATGGCTATGTGGCACTTGGTGCTTTATTGCCTTTGTCTAATGATAGGTGGCACTTTGGTGCCTTATTGCCTTTGTCTAATGATTAGACTTATGGCTAGGCGGCACTTTGGTGCCTTATTGCCTTTGTCTAATGATTAGACTTATGGCTAGGCAGTACTTGGTGCCTTTTTACCTTTGTCTAATGATTAGAAATGATTAGACTTATGGCTAGGCGGTATTTGGTGCCTTTTTGCCTTTGTCTAATGATGAGACTTGTGGCTAGGCGACCCTTGGTGCCTTATTGCCTTTGTCTAATGATTAGACTAAGCGGCCCCTGGTGCCTTATTGCCTTTGTCTAATGATTAGACTTATGGCTAAGTGGCACTTGATGCCTTTTTGCCTTTGTCAAATATACCGATGGCTAGGCGGCACTTAGTGCCATTTTTGCCTTTGTCTAATGACTAGACTTATGGCTAGACAGCCCTTCGTGCCTTTTTGCCTTGTATAAAGATATCAAATAAATAAACATTTAGATATATATTGGTAACCAGCTCTTTCATTCATGATTTTTCAAGAAGGATTTACATTACTGATAGTATTTTCTTAAAAGTTCAGTATTCCATATCCTTAGAAGCACTGTTCCATCAAGATTTGCCAACTTATATGCAGCCTTTTCTGTAACTGCCTTCAGTTCATAGGGACCTTCCTAAATGGCCCCCAACTTGCCAACGCATGCGGCTCCTTTACCAACATCAACCCTCCTTAGAACTAGGTCTCCTTCTTTGAAAGACTTCAACCTAACTTTCTTGTCATGGTACTTTGCCACCTGCTGCTTGTACCGATCAGCTCTAATTACTGCCTGCTCTCTCCTTTCTTACAACAAATCCTTGTTTACAGCAATGGCTTCATTGTTTTCCTCTGGATCAAAGTTCAAAACCCGCTAAGAAGGAATTATCACTTCAACTGGAATCATGGCATCCATTCCATATGCTATCCTAAATGGAGATTCCCCAGTAGCTTTCCTTGGGGTTGTTTGATAGGCCTATAACACGCTGTATAACTCATCCACCCAAGCTCCCTTTAGATCATCCAACCTTTTCTTCAAGTCGTCCAATAGAGTTCTGTTTGTATTCTCTGTTTGTCCGTTTGTTTGAGGGTGTGAGACAGAGGTGAAATGTAGCTGTATATTCAGGTTACCGCAGAAACTCCTAAACTTTTCTAAGTCAAATTGCTGGCCATTATCCGTAATGAGTGAATGATGTATACCAAACCTATAGATAATCTCATTCCTGAAGAACTTCTCAATCCATTCTTTTGAGATGATTGGTATCGCCATGGCTTTTATCCACTTTGTGAAGTGGTCTACAGCAACAATTAAGAATTTTCTCTATCTAGAGGCCAGTGGGAAGGGCCCAAGTATAGCCATGCCCTATACTGTGAAAGGCCAAGGACTGCCTATTAGTGACTGATAATTGGCGGGTAGGTGATTGACCTGTACATACTTCTAACACTTCTCACATTTCTCCTCCAAACCTGAGGCATCCTTGTACATTGTTGGCCAATAGTACCCTTATAATAAGGCTTTCCTGACTAAAGTTGCCGCTACTTCATGAGATCCACATATTCCCTCGTGAATCTCCCTTAATAGATGTAAAACATCATTTGGTGACACACACTGGCACCATGGGTGCGATCTGGCTTTCAAAAATAGGACTCCATCCTAATAGAAGTAAAGTGAAGCCATTGCTTAAGCCGCCTTTCTATCATCAAGCAATTCCCCTGTAGTCTTATAAGTGATTTTAGGCTTCATCCAATCGGCTATCTCTGACACCTCCATCAGTTCTTCTTTCTCCACACTTGGTGTTGCTAATTCTTCTCTTAGAGGAACCTTTTAAAAGGCATCATTCCCCTCTGCAGTTGCCTTTGCCAATAGGTCTGCCTCAGCATTTTCAGCTATTGGAATCACGGATCTCATATTGTCTGCCTCTCTCTTTAATCGCGACAAACTGCTTTTGTACCTTCTCTAGGTATTTGATCATCATTTGTTCTTTAGCCATGAAGTTTCTAGAGACTTGGTTGACCACCAATTGGGAATCACTATAGACTAACAGATTATCTGCCTTTACTTCTTCCGCTAATACAAGACCGGTTATTAGTGCCTCATATTCTGTAGCATTGTTAGTAGCTTTAAATAAAAACCTTATAGCATATGCAATCTGTATTTTACCAGGTTCTACCAGTAAGATCCCTGCTCCGGAGCCGTTATCCCCGCTTACCCCATCAACAAACAATTCCCATCTTTCTACCGTTTGCTTAGGCTTATCCAATTCTTAGTCTCCCGTCATTTCAGCTACGAAGTCTGCCAAGACTTGGGCTTTCAAGGCAGCTCGTGGCTCATATATGATGTCATGTTCTCCTAATTGGACTGACCAATTCACCAATCTTCCTGAAGTTTTGGGTCTTTCTAAGGCCTTGTTCTCACCATAATTGTATAGGCATGGAAGTATGGTTTCAACCGTTTACTGGTTTCTACAACAGCTAGTGCCATTTTATCAACAGAGGGGTATCAGACTTCAGATCCTTTCAGCACCCAGCTCACATAATAGATCGACTTCTGTTCACCACTTTCCTCCCTTATCAATACACTGGCAATTATCTCGTTAGTTCCTTCTAAATAAAGATAGAGTTTCTCCCCTACCACTGGTCGACTCAACAAAGGTGGAGACGTTAAGAACTTTTTTAGGTTCTCGAATGCCAATTGGCATTCCTTTGTCCACTCAAACTTCCTCAGTCCTTTAAGTAGTTTATAAAATGGCAAAGATTTGAAAGCCGCACAAGACATAAACCTTCCCAGTGCTGTTATCAGCCCATTCAACTTCTACACTTCATTCACGTTTCTAGGCGGCTTCATCTCCAAGATGGCTTTCACTTTCTCCGGATTGGCCTCTATGCCCTTTTTTGAAACCATGAAACCTAGGAATTTCCCAAATTTGATGCCAAATGTGCATTTAGCCGGGTTTAGCTTCATTTAGAATTTCTGCAACACCTCCAGGGCTTCTCTTACGTCGCAGGGTGGTCTTCTTCCCACTGGCTTTTGATAAGTAGATCACCAATATAGACTTCTACATTTCTCCCGATCTAATCTTCGAACTTATAATTCACCAGCCTTTGATAAGTGGCGCTTGCATTTCTGAGGCCAAAAGGAATCACCCTTTAACAATAAGTACCACTGTCAGTTATAAAGGCAGTCTTACCCTTATCAGCTTCATGCATTGGCACTTGGTGATAACCATTGGCGGCATCAGCTATTGAGAACATCTGGTGACCGGCTGTTGAGTCAACTATCTGGTCTATTAAAGGGAGTGGGTAGTTGTCTTTTGGACAGGCTTTATTTAGATCGGTGAAATCAACACAGATCCGATGCTTGCCATTCGACTTCTTGACCAGAACCACATTTGCACACCATTCTGTATAATGGATCAACTCTATGAAGTTAGTTGCCCTTAGCTTGTTTACTTTTTCCTTTATTAGCCTCTATTTCTCTACACTGAACTACCTCTTCTTTTGCCTTACTGGCTTGGCACCTGGGTTAACCCATAACCTGTGAGCAATTATGCTCAGATCAATGCCCACTATCTTAGCTGGTTTTGAAGTAAAAATCATCTGGTTATCTACTAGAGCCGCAATTACACCATCTTTAGTTCTTTCTTTCATTTGGGTGCCAATATTAACTGTTTTGCCACTACCTAGGATCAACTCAATTGTTTCTTCAGCTGATTCTCTCTTCTATTTCTCCTCTTGGGGACATAAAATCTGTTTTATGCTTAGAGCTTCCGCCTTGCCTCCCTCTACTGCCACATAGCACTGCTGGGATTCCTCTTGGTTTCCCCTAATGATCACTGGTCCCTTAGGAGTTGGGATTTTCATTTTTAGGTAGTAGATGCTCATGAAGGCTCCTGTGTCATACAGTAATGACCTCCCAAATATGGCATTGTAAGCTAATTCCATATATACGATATTAAATGCCACCAAAGTGGACATTGTTGGGCCTCCATCCTCCCTAAAATGCATTTCTAACTCTGCCACTTCAACCATCTATATCGGTCGTCCACCAAGACCCACTAGCGACTTTTTAACAGGTTTTAAGGTAGACAATTCACCGTCGATTGTGACATACACTTTCTTTGTCAAAATATTGACGGCACTACCTTCATTTACCAACATCCGCTTCACCAAGTATTCTCCAATCATAGCATCGATTACAAGCGCATCGTTGTGAGGTCCCTTGACATGGGTGGCATCTGTATGGTCAAATGAAATCGCAGGTAGGCTTGACTCGACTAGCATTACCTGCTTTCTCTGTTTTTTTTTACCGGTTCTATTGCTGGGCTGCCCCTTATAATCACATAGCAAATCTTGCTTGGGTCAAACTTCTTCTTATGGATTGGGTTCCCCTTGTTTACATTTTCCTCTTCAATATCTCTTTTCTGTTCTTGCTCACCTCCAACAAACTTCTTCAGTTTCCTTTTCTGGACCAGCCGCTCAATTTCATATTTCAAGTCACGGTAATCCTAAGTCTGATGACCGTGATCTTTGTGGCATTTGCAATACTTCTGCCTGTCCCTCTTATCACTTTTTTTAGGATTCAATGGTTTAGGGCGGGGAATTTCCTCGCCATTTTCCTTGATCTACATCAGGATCTCTTCTCTGCGGGTATTCAGAGGAGTCAAGAAAGTATAATTCATGTAGGGATCCCTCTCATTCTGTTTGGCCTTCTGCTTTTCATTCTTTTCTGGCGGGCCCTTCCTCTTCTCCACCTCCTTTTTATCCGCTCGTATAGTCTCATCTAGATCTGCACATTTCTACGCTATGGCCATTGCCTCATTAAAAGTTGTTGGCTTCTTAGTTACGAGCTTATCATGTAGCCGACAGAAAGTTGTTCCTTTCCTCAGTGCCTCTACTGCCGTTTCCACATTCAAGTTGTTAATCAACATGGCTTCTTTGTTAAACCGAGCACATACTCCTGACAACATCCGCAAGTGTACGGAATAGTTGTAGTAATAAACTCAGAGTACGAGGTCGATCCACAGGGACAATCATATAAAAATCTATTTTTCTATTAAAATGACAATATGCAGAAAATTAAAACGAATACCCTTGATTTAATTTTGAATCTTTTAAAAACTAAATTAACTTAATTAAATTAAAAGCAGGAAAATAAATTATGATTAATAGAAATTACTATGATAGATAAATTCAATAAAACACACACTAGAGTTCGAGATTTCATCTAGAGGGGTAACTTAATTATCAATCACAATTTATTTAAGTAGGATTTTACGAAATATTTTAATCCTCTCTCGAGGTAGAAAAATGTATTTAATTGAACTGGCTATTCTACTCTTTCGATGCAGACCAATTAAAAACAATTGAATCCATTAAGCAAATCCTTAAGTCAAGTTTAGGATAATTGCCGTTTCCGTATAAACATCTAAACAAGTTCAATTCCCAAATCCGGTTTATTTCAACTCATCCATTGACAATAAACCTAACAAATATATATCTAGATTGCCAAACAAGAAATATATTAATTAATAAGCTCTTAGAAATTGATTTAAATGAATAAAACAAGAAAAACTATAATTAATTAGTTAATCAAACATTGATAATTAATTTACCCCCTGCTAGACTACATCCTTTCCTCTAGTAGGAAAATTAATTATTAAACATAATTAAATTTAATAAACAAACAATAAAAATAATTAAACAAACCATGAACATTATAAAAATAAAATTAAGATTAAGGAAGAATAAACTTAGTCTTTTAATTTATTGAATGTAAGCTCCAATCTTCATAAATCTTCAAGAAATCAACCTTGACTCTCCTTAGAATTATGAAATCCTCCAATTTAATTCTAATTTTAGAGAAAATAAAAATATAAAGAGTGTCTATATGGAGGCTACAACCAAAATATCTTGTATTTATAGTGTAACACCCCTTAAAACCTAAAAATACCCTAAAAACCGGACTAAATCAATCCAAAACCACCCAAAAACCAACCAAACCAAGAGAAAATTCAGAATTTATGGTTGAACCGGACCTGACCACTCGGTCTAGTTCAAGGTCCGTTCCTAGAAGGCTGCTACGATTTGCCCAATTTCAACAAATTCCTTTGAAAATTAAGTGAACCGGACCTAGTCTCATCCGGTTCTGGGTCCGGTTCCAGGTCCTGTTCGCTGGAAAAAATTGTTTCCTGAACCGGACCACTCGAGTATTGAACCGAACCTGATTTGGCTCCGGTCAACTGGCCGGTTCCATCTTTAACCGTCCGGTTCTTGCTCGATTTGACTCTGAATTCGTCCCGGTTCGATCCCACGCGTTCCTAACACTAAAAATTTATAAAATATGATAAAATAAGTGCTAAATAAACTGAAATTAGGAAGAAAATGAATTAACATCAAATAAAATATATAGAATAAAATCCGGTTATCATCCCTATAGAATTATAACCACCACTAAAGTGATTGCTCAATGGCCAAAGGTAATGTCGGTGAAAACAATAGTCTCCACACACTTGATTCCCTCCTCATGAAAAATTAAAAAAGTGCTTAGTTTTCTGGTGACTAATTAAGGTAGTTAAATGTGGATTGACTTGCGTACCATAAATTATAATTATTCACTCACTTTTGTTACATCTCTCTGACATAATCTTGTATCACCATTCGATTTTTTTTTAATTTTTTAAAAAATTATTCTCCTTTACCGGTTAACATACGCAAAAATTTTACATAGGAATCCAATTAAAAGGATATATCATTTATAAAATAAAATTTTATATTTATTACAATATTTTATCAAACATTTATAAATCAATATAATTACAATATTTTCACATTCTTTTGTATTTTTATTTTTTTTTTTGAAATATTTGAATAATTTCATTATGAATATTTATTAATATACAATTATGTCCTTAATTGTCATAAAAATTTTAAATGAGGCACTTTTTAATAGAATGTAAAATTTCAGGGATCCAATGCCCCTTTCAAATAAGAATAAGAATGTTTTATTATGTTAATTTTTTTAAATACTGATTAACATATTTAAGAATGGATAGATTTTGAATAATTTGTTAAATCATAACTCATATATGAATAATTTTTAATTTAGAATATCTTTGAAATATTTTATGGATATATAAATAAGTTTTGTCTTATGCAAAACTATAATCTCCGGCACACATTAAAGGCATATGCCTAAATGAATTTTCTTACCTTTTCTTTTCACTATTAATTTAATAAAAAAATCATAGATCAAATACTATATTAATAACTTATATTAAAGAATGGAAGGCTTTTATATAAAATTTAGTTAAAATTGTCTTAAAGTGATAGTATTTGAAAATTTCATTGATCTTCCTCCACTACTCTTAAGTACTAATAATTCGTTATCTCTTTGATGAGGTCGTTTCTGTTTTCATTAGCCATTGAATTAATGGAAGATGATGGATTTATTAATTTAGGATCAAATCAACACAAATGGTTGTTAATTTGGTGCAATGATTGTATTGTGTATATGTATTTCATCATCCCTTCAATGTTATAGCCGGTAAAGACAATTTGTGCGCACGATGAACAAATTAATTCGATCAGTTAGTTGTTTTAATTAATTGTCTGTATGAATGCTATAAAGATGACATCAGTGTAGGTCATGTTTTGTGGTGGTGGAGACCGTTGGATCCCTGTCGTCAATGGAGTCACCTTTTACAATGATTCACCGTCCAACAAGCCCATCTTTGTTCTTCTTCTCATACATATTGAAATGACAGCAAACGACACATTTCATATACATTTGATATAAATGTCTACTAATACAAAAACATGCTTGCTCGACATTGAATTCAGCTCTAGATTTCTCTGTAAATGTCCTGCTAACGCTTACGATGGAAATTTTAACTAGTGCAAGCATGAAACACGTTTGCTTTGATGGAAATTAACTCTTCCAACCAATTAAACTTGATTTCTAATTACAAATGATGCAAAATTTAACGTATTAAAATTACTCTGATTAATTTATTTTGAGGTTAAGATTTGAATAGTGCAAATGAAAAAAAATATTAATTTCCCATAAAAAAAATCTCTTCATTTGGACAACTGATTTCCCATCACTTAAAAATTAAAATTATGCAATAAAGTGATTTTAAAAAAAAATATGCGATAAAGTGGCAAAAACACCTTAAACATTTCTATTTGTTGTGGATCAATAAATTCTATTTACCAAAAAAAAGAGAAGAAAGAAACTAAACTTTGGTATCAATTTTTTTTGGTAAAAATAAATTGGTATCCATTTTAAAATAAAAAAAAATTAGTAACCCACAAAGTATAATAGGCAAATATAGCATTTGGTTAATTTATTGAACCCAACTAGTTAATTCAGAAGATGTATCGACCAAACTTTAATTTAGTCAATGGTATAACAAATTCATGATTTTCCTTTTTTTCGTGATAAATATTGCAAAATATGTCACCAAATTCATTTTGCCTACTTGATGGAATTGGTTCTCCTTTCCAGGTCACCATTACTCTTCTCTCAGTCCGGATCTCTAGTAGCGGGTCTTTGTAAGACAAGATAAAGGTCAGAGCATGGCGAGACCGGGTGGTCCCGCTTGCACTCCGATGCCTAAGTCAGTATTCTTGAGAATAAAGAGAGAATGTGAGAGGAAGAGAGCGAGTAGAATAGTGTTGAATTACCTAAGATGTGAGGAGTAATATATATTTATAGGGACCCCTTACTAGGGTTCCCTTATGTCTCTTCATGATATTACTAAGATGCCCTTCTATATTTGGGCCACTCCATCAGTACTCCCCCACCGGGTATGTGAAGTTATTTATGACTTCTTTAGAACATGAACATCGGGTGCTTTGACTGAATCAATCATTAGGACACTATAGGTCCATCCTGTTTGAGACACGGTGTGACTAGCTTATGGAATGGCAGCTCATGTCTAGGTGGAGCTTTTTAGACTCTGTTATCTTTTCTTCAATGGAACTTGTGGTGAGCTCTTACTATAACTGAGCTACATGACATTTAATGAATCTTATGATATTTAGCCAATTAATATTGAGCGGATCTTGATGGTATTAAACTTGCCTAATATTTAACGGATCTCACGTTATAAAATTATACCACTTACACCAAACGAGTCTTCTTTATTGGTTGGATTCACTTATTGCTTGGTAGATATCATCTATAAAATTGAACCGCTCTTATTGAGCGGGTCTTATTTATTATATTGAACCGCCTGGTGTTTGGCGGATATCCTTGCAGCAATTTTGCTTGTGTA
>CANYLF012755252.1:0-13400 GCA_948193215.1 Bocquillonia castaneifolia
TTCTACTAACTCTTTAATCCAACTCTCATACTTGTTTTACAAATAACTCCTCTAACTTTTCTTACAACTAGGTCCTTATTGACCCATACTTCCATAAACTCACAAATATGAATTTACCAAGGAATATCATGCACCACACTACACACAATTATACTCAAGCATACACAATTAATAGAAATTAACCACATTAATAATCCTATTGGTTACCAAAATATAATCTTTGACTTTTAATCGAAAATTAAAGAAAATTTACCAATGGCTCCTCAAATATTCAAACACTACCATATAACTACCTCCAACTATCATTTCTTTCAATTACACCTCTCCTACACATAATCATCATGAATAAACCACAGTTAACAAAATTAAACATACTAATGATGCCAATTAACTACTAATATGTATAATTAAACTTGAGGATGTTACATAGTTGGATTGATAAGAACTTCGTGGCTGGGCTAGTTAAAGCCAGGAAGAAAAATAATACTTACTCCGGTGAGTATGATGATGTGTTATTGTCTGATGAACCTATTAAAGTTGAATCTATTACTGAAGAGGAAGCTCAGTCTAATTAGGAGGGTAGTGAAACTCCTGAAAAAGAAATTGTGATTGACTTAGCCTAGCTAATTGCTGAAGATCAACAACTGAATGGTGGGTCAGCTGTTAAAATTAATGTGTTAGATAAGTTGAGAAAAGAAAAATTTATGAATGAGAGAAAAAGGAGAGCTGAAGAGAAATAATAGAAAAGGGAGAAAGAAAGAAAAAGAAGAGAAGAAGAGAGAGTAAGACTAGAAGAGGAGAGAAAAAAAAAGAAGAAGAGGAGAGAAAAAGAATGGAGGATGAAGAACTAAAAAGAAAAATGGAGTTAGAAAAATAGAGAGAAAAAGAAATAGAAAAAGAAAGAAAAAGAGAGGAAACAAGGAAGAAAAGAGAAGAAAAGAAAAAGCACGTTGAAACTGAACAGAAGCTAAAACAAGTTGCAGGCAGTTATAGGTCTAAGTTGAGGGTAAAAAGGTCACAAAAATCATTAAAGAAAATTTGCATTGAATTTTCTGATGAATCTGATGGAGAAGAAGTCGGTCTTTCCCTTTCAACAGTCTGTTAAAAAGATAAGAATGAAAGAGTCACCTTCCTTCTCGATGGCATTGTGTATTCCAAGAAAGAGATTGATGCAATAATGTCAAGAGAAGAACTAGGAGAGAAGGAAATAAAGATCTCAGTTAAAAACAATGCTGATGCTCTGCAAGGAGAGTTTGAGAAAGTTAAAGAAAAGCTGAAGCTTGAACTGGAGCTGATCAAGTCAAATGTGACTTACAGACTTGAGCAAGCTATGAACTAGTTAGTGGAGATTGTTCAAGAAGAAGTGGATAAACTAAAGTAGAAGATGAGTTTCTTGATGCCCAAAAAGACTCAACATACTGAAGCAGGCTCACAAAGTCACACAGACTCACAAGCAGAAAAGCGAACAACGACAGAGAAGACTACTGAAGAGATCATAGCTGAAGCTGTTGCAGCTATGAATGAAGAGATTAAAAAAGATGAAAAAAGTACCTGATACTGAAGCTAATCCAACTAAAGTACCTAAAGGTGACATTGTAAAGTCTAAAGCAACCAAAACAGCTAAGATTGAAGGACTAACAATAAAGATGTTTGAAGACACAACCACAGAGACTGGAGTTCCTGAGTTTGGAGCTCCTGAAATAGAGTACCAAAGACTATAGACCCTTCTAAAACTACCAAAGATGATACTCAAGCAGTTACATCAGAAGCTAAGGAAACAGAGGAGTCTGAATCATAGAAAGCAGAGGAAGGAGATAGCACTAACTCATCTAGCCATTCAAATGACCACCTTGCTGATTCTAGAACTGATACCTCTGAATCTCCATCTCCCTAGTTTCAACTGATACTGTTTTAATTTTCTGAACAGATTTATTTCTTATTATGTGGTTTTCTATTTTTAGGAATTATCTATCTTTAGTTTCTACTGTTATTACTTCCATATATTCCCTATCACCCTTCTTGATGCTGACAAAAGGGGGGGGGGGTATATGAGACTATGGTTTAGTCATGGTTTACTTAATTTCATGCTTATCTACTTATCAAGAATCAATTCTTTTATATTCTTTTATCTTTTGCTCACACCTGAATTTATTGTGTCTGCAGCAAGTTTATTCATTATCACTTGTTATTGTTTATGCCGTTTTATGCTGCAGGTCATCTAATGCTGTTTTTGAAATTCATGTATTTTTGTGTTTTGAGTATTATGCAAATTTTATTTATGAATATCAAAAGCATAGACTCAGGGGGAGCAGTATGTTAAATTTATGAATGATTATCTAAAACAGACCCTACACTTCCTTCTTCAAAACTCACTCATGCACCTCATTTCTTATATATACTATTATGATGAATATGTTTTGAATTGAGAAGGTTACTTATGTCAAGTTTTATCATCAACAAAAATGGGGGAGATTGTTGGCTAAAGGATAGCAACCTTTAATTTTTTATGCTGATAAACTTAGACATAGTACCAAGTTTTTGAATCTGGTGTTCGAGTCTATAAGACATGGGGAGCAAAACAAAAGTACAAAGAATTAGGTGTTAAATTCAGAACCTAAAAGAATCAAGAAGGCAGATTAAGGTTCAGACTGAAGAGACAAAGAGATCAGACTGATGTTCAAACTTATGGGATCAAGAAGAAGGATTGAGTCTCAGACTGACGAGCTTAGAAGCAATAAGCCTCTCTGTAACCGTTAATTTCTTATAGAATATTTGTAGGGAAGATTGAGAGAATGCATTGCTACATTTCATGTGTTGTTTTCTGTGCATAGTCCAAAAATAGTCAACATATAGAGCAAAAATTGTTATTTATGGCAGCTAAGAAAAAGATAGAATTTGTTATGCATGTTTCCTTGTTTTATGGAGAATTTTATTCTTCCATTATTTGCTGCATCCTTCTTGTTGTCACCTAGGGCATAGCTGTCACTTTCAAGAAAGGGTAAATAAGGTATTTCTCACTAAATAGGGCAACAAATCAAGAAGCATCTTTGTGCATTATAAATACACACTTTTTGCATTTCATTCAAGTAGAGAGAAATAGAGCATTGTGCAAAATTTGAAAAGAAATAGAATAGTGTGGCATAATTGAGCATGAATCATTTCATTATCTTCTCTTAATCAAACAAATATAACTTATAATTAGAATGGAGAGATCTTAAGAATATTATTTCTTTTTATAGGCTAGCAAGTCCTAGTTAATGCTTGTATAGTTTACAGAACCTATTGAAAATCTGTGTGAAGTTATAGGCTGCAATGAAAGGTTTTCTCTGATCCTAAAAAGGAGAATAGTGAAGTTATGAAATCCTAAGGTTGCTGATCTTAGGTAGTGGACGTAGTCTTACGACGAACCACTATAAATCTTTGAGTCTCAACTTTTCTCTATATTTTCTTATTCTAGTTTCAGTCCGTTCTCTTAGTTTCACCATTAAATATTTTGTAATATTCCAAATACTCTCAGATCCAGTAAAATGTTTTTCAATCTATAGATATACTTTTAAAAATCAAGAAATTAGTTTGTCAAAAGTTTTTATTAAACGATTAGCTTCGAATATAACTTTAGCTTCAAATCAAACTGACAGACTCAAAATTTTCAAATAGACTCAATTAACACACCCCCCCCTCTTGAAACTAGCCTTGGGACCAACACCAACCCTATCCACAATAATTCACTTACGTCCACGCAGATCTATTTTCCAATATATCTCGTCTGGCATCAAGAAAGCCCTCACCGAGCAAGCCCTAGAATATAAACGCAACTGCCGCCCGAGAAGCCCTCACTGAGCAAGTCACAGTGTAAAACAAATAAAAGGATTGGCGCCCGAGAAGCCCTTATCGAGCAAGCCCTGTCCTTTATTCATACCAAACCACATACCTGACTCATGTGTGCACACAGCCTGGTAACACCCACCAGGAAGCTCATCCCATAATGATCCTCTAGCCGCAAGCACAACAATTCATAACAATATTCACAGAGTATGCATAACACAGACACACTCAAATAGTACAAATGATAATAATAGTAATAATAATAAGAAGAAGAAGAACAATAATAATATGCATGTATGTTATGAACATATATAATAAAAATGTTATGATATAGTGTAAATAAATCTAATAGCAATTCATAAGCATGAAATTAACTCCTGAACCACTAGCTTTGTCTCTAGTCCTACTACACTCTAGAGAATATATAAAAGAGTATAATTTTGATAAAGAACATAACCTAATTCCTAATTAAATCTAGATTACTATTTAAAGATCGAAACGTATAACATCAAGCTATAACTATAACGCATTATATCATTTAGTTCGTTAAACTCGATATCACATTTTATGAGAAAATTCTACAGAAAATTCGACAGAACCGCCCTTGTAAAATGGACATCTCTCCACCAAAGTGGAGCCCATCCTATATAAAAATGACACTTTTATAATCACAACCAACTGCCGGGCCCACTAGATTACTCGGACTTACCAAACACAACAATTATAACATCAACCAACATCATCTACATTTATTTATTTATCAAACCTATCACACCATTTTATATCTACTGATTATACTTATTTAATGTCCAAACAGTCCTTAACAGTCTGAGAAATCCAACATTTTATTATACGGTCTAAATATTCCTAATATTCAATTAATTAATCTGATTATTAAATTCATCCAATTCAATTCCAATTTGACTTAATTACAACAAATATAACATGCTTTTAACATATAAAACATCCAAACGATTAAATTAAATGCGTAGCACGTAGTTCAAGGAGTTTCACAAACTGCTAATCGATGTTCAGGATTTTTAATTAAAAAACAACACGTCATATGCCTATTCGTCCCTTATTAAAGTTGCTCGAAATAATTTTTACTATTTTAAAAAAATAAAATCGGTGTTTTCTAGGTGGGTCCCACTGGCCACCGCCTACGGCGGCGTGTGGGCCACCATCGCCACCGCAGATGATAGCCTTTGGCGCCACCAACTTGCCCAAAATGTCACAACCTCCCCAAAAAGCCTCTGCCCAGCTCCACGCTCCTCCAGAACCACTGAAATGTCCAGATTGAAGCAAAATAGCTCACCGGCACTGAGACTCTCCCTCTCTCCGTTCACCAGCTTCTGGTGATTGTCAACATCGTGGTCAAGTCCTATCCCACCTATTTTTCACCTATCTACTTATTTCTAAGGTCAATTTCCACAAACAAATGGTGAAGAAGCCTCCCCCATGATGGCCGGTGTTCTTGAAACTTTCCAAGTTCGTCGCACCTTTAAACGACAACCAAAATTCAATTTCTTTATATCAATGGAAAGCTCACATCACAAGCTTTCTATCAAGACTAATATTGAATGATTTGGTGGCCGGAGATGGATGTTTGAGGTCGAGGAAGAAGAAGGGTCACTGTTGCAGTTGTTGGGAATTTCGAGTACTATAGCTGTTATTAGGTTGTTAAGTGTTTCGCTCAAATGGGTCCTTGTCAAAAATCAAATATATAAATAATAAAGTTTTTAGACTTTTCAATTAAGTCCTTTTTCTCAATATATTTTTATCCCTAACTCAGTTTTACCTCAAATTTTTACCATAAACTCGGGAATATATTTAACACATTCAATCAAAATTTTAGCTTAAACAGACGTCCAAAAGCATTATTTTGAATTTTTAAAGATTTAAACTTAATTAATTAATTCCCGAAATAGAAATTAATTAAAATAGAAATTACGGTTATTACATGTCTTCTTGGTGATAGAGCAAATATCAAACTCAGTCAGTAATACCAACCATTTGGCTAACTTTCCAATCAAGACATCAGCTTCATACATGTATCTTACCACTTCTACTTAGTAGGATTGAAATCAATGTCTGAACTTTCTTTTTGTCCAAATTACTGCTAAGAATGTTTTCTAAACCAGATCATATTTTACCTCGTAAGGTAACAATTTCTTGATGAGGTAGTAAATTGCATGCTTTGCTCCTGCGCTATCTGCCTGTGCCATCATGCCCCAATAGCTTCTTCTTATATTACCAAGTAAAAAATAATGGTCTTCAACTTTGAGTTGCTAAAGAACTGATGGATTTGTCAGATATTGTTTTATCTTCTCAAATGCCTCCTGACATGTATTCCATTCTTTCAGCCCATCCTTCCTTAATAGCTTGAAGGCAGGATCATAAATCATCGTTAGTCTTGATATGAATCGGTTGATGTACTGAATTTTCCCTAAGAAACCTCTGACTTCTTTCTCGGTCTTTGGTTCTGGTTGATTAAGTGCCCTAGTAGCTCACCTTCAGTAACTCTAAACACACACTTTTTAGGGTTCAATCTCAGGTTGTACTTGGCTGCTTATTCCAGGAATTTGTCTAGTGCTTCGAAATGTTGTTCTCAGGTTGGAGATTTAACCATCATGTCATCCACATAAACTTCTACCTCTTTGTGTCTCATGTCATGGAACAAAGTAGTAGCCATCTCTAATATGTTGCCCCCACGATCTTAAGCCTAAAAGGCATCACCTTATAATAGAAAACACCATATTCTATTATAAAGGCCATCTTCATCTTGTCAATTAGAGCCATCATAATATGATTGTATCCTGAGAACCCATCCATGAAAGAATACATGGCACTGGCTATTGCACTATTAATAAGAACATTGATGTGAGGTAGCGGGAAGTCAACCTTCAGTGATGCTTTGTTCAAGTCTCTGAAGTCAACACACATTCTGACTCTACCGTCTTTCTTGGGTATTGGAACAATGTTGGCTACCCATTTAGGATACTCAACTACTTTTAAAAACTTGGCCTTCAACTGCTTTTCTATCTCTTCTTTAATCAACTGTGCCCATTCTGGTAATAGTCTCCAAAGCTTTGTTTAACCGGCTTCATGTTCGGATCAGTAGGAATGAAGTGTTTAGCTATCTTCCTATTGACTCATGGCATATCATTGTAAGTCTAAGCAAATACTTCTTCCCTTTTCTTGAGAATCTGTTCAAATCTCTCTCCCTCTCTCTCTTCAAGGGTCACATAGGATGCGATCAGTATTGCCTGAGGTTTTTCTTTTGTGCCTAAATTAAATGCATTTGTTTTAATAGAAATAATGTTAAACATGCTCATGGTATGATCAATGAAATACACAGTGCCATCAGGGAAAACATCACACAAATAAGCAAAGTCAGAAGTGATATCATTGACCTTGGAAATGAAAGCGTCCTCATCCTCAAAGAGGTTTAACATTATTGAATAGAAAGTATCTAAAAGGGCATTAGAAATAAAGACATCCAGATCAGAGTCCTTAGCAGCCTTAGCACAGTCCTCGGTTCCTGTAGGTGTCTTGTCATCCTTCTTGTCTTCTTCTATGGCCAGCATATCCATCTTTATCACCAGGTCTTCGATGATTAACTCCTTGATGATCTACATGGGGTCTATAGCAGAATTGCTTTTGTCATTCTTGCCCCCAGCTTTGCCTAAGGTTTTTTACACTCCTGGAATAAAGTAGTCATACAAGTTTCCCTTTATCATGATCAAGTCATCTTCACCAGTCCTTTTCTTGAAACATTCTCCTTTATATCCTAAGCCTCTGCGGGTAGTCTGAGTCTTAAAATCTAGAAACGCAGTTATCCCTTGTTAATTTTTCCCCAGCCTGAGTGCAGGGAAGTAATTCATTTTCTTTAGCATGGAGTTCACTTGAGGGTTAACCTGATCTTCATGAATCCCCAAGACTTGAAATCCTATAAGGGATATCACTCCCTTAGGAGCTGCCATGAGTACTGCTACGGACTGAGTTGGTTCAGCATGGACTATCGGAATTCCACCTTCATGTGGAAACTTGTTCTTCTGATCCATGGTAGAAGGAACTCCTCCCAAAAAATGGAACCAGGGCATTCCTAATAGTGTGGCAAAGGTCATCGGTACATCAAGAACTATAACATCTACTATGGATTCGATGGGGCCAACCTTGACCTTGGCTATGAATATACCTTCAACACTCCTCTTAGAATCATCATAGGCTCGAATGACCAAATCAGAAGGCTTCAGATCGGAAGGTGATATTCCTAACATGGGGAGAAGCTTTGAAGGACAGACATTGATAGCAGATCCATCATCTATCATTACACAAGAGGTTCTCTTTCCATTTACTTTAGCAGTAATGTATAGGGCTTTGTTATGATCTCGGCCTTCTAAAGACATATCTTCATCTGTGAATGTGATTTCTCCAGGCTTCTTTTTTATCATCAAGCCGACCATGTTGTCAAGAGAAACATCTTCAGGAACTTGGATGTGAGACAAGGCATCTACCAGAGCCTTCTAGTATGACTCAAAATAGACTAACAAATCCCATATACTTGCATTCGCTCTAGTTCTCTTCAGCTGATTTGTTACTAAGTCTTCCTTAGTCTAAATCTTGTCATCTTTTACTTCCTTGGAATGTGTGTCCTTCTTATGGCTGTTTTCAGGAACTAACTTGTCCACATCTTTCCACTGATAATCTTAGCCACTCTGGGTGACTTGTTGAACAGTGGATTCTCCATTTTTCACCAATCTGAAAGCATCCAGAACTTCTGCCTTATCGTTACTTGATGAGTACCATACGTCAAACATGAATACATGCCTTATCTCTCAATCCGACTTGATCTGTAGCATGTATGAATCCTTCAGATCTTCTATGAGAGGTAGTTTCTCCCTCAACTGTCTCATATGCTTAGTCATAATAGTTTGTAAAGAAGTTTCTTCTCCAAAAGAGGCTAGAACTTCAGTTTCTGTGAATTCAGACTCGATACACATGTTTTGGTTAGGAGGGAGAACATTGTAATTAGGAAAGGGATTGTGTTTAGTGCTTGGGGGTCAGTTATCTTGGTCAGTAATTTTTCCAACTTCGATTAAGTCTTGGATAGTGTTTTTGAGTTTGAGACAATTATATGTGATCTGTCCTTGGGTTTGGTGAAAACTGCAGCAGGCATCATGGTTATATCTAGGAGCACTAGGGTTAGGTAGAAATCTGGATGGTTCAGGTTTTATTAGGCCTTGCCTCTCTAATCTTTCAAATCCTTTGGACAAGGGTTGGTTGAAATTTGAGAATTTTTGGTTGGTGATAACCTGACTCACATCTGTGGTTTTTGAAGATGAAGGGCGATTGTAAGTTCATTTCCCCTTCTGGACCCTCTTTCTCCCAGTCTGTAACATCCTCATCCATAATTACATGCATCAGTAATTAATTGGCATCATTAATATGGTTAATTTTTATTAATTATGCATCATTAATCATATTCATATGTAGGAGGGGTATATGTGTTGATAATATTAGTTTGGAGGAGGTTTAAGGAGTAGTTCTGGTTGTGTGAGTGGAATTGGATATTTTCTTAATATTTGGTTAAAAACTCAAAGAAGCCTTTTAATTAGCCAATTAGAGAATTTTAAATCATATTAATAATACAAAAATGAATTTTTATGGGATAAGAAGGGTTTTCTTGTAGGATTTTAGTTAGTGGGAGGTGTAGAGATTTTTAAAAGAGGGGAGAGTGTAGAGAGAGCTTAAGAAAAGAAGAAGAGGAAAATGGGAAAGTTAGGGAGAACTTTCATTAATTGGTAAGTTTTCTTTTAATTAATTATAGTTATTTACTTTTAATTGGTTTAATTAGTAAGTTTATGGTAAGGGTTTTGTTTGGGAGGTGTGTTAATGTTAGTTATAAGATTTTTATGGTTGGAAGGGTTTTTCTAGAGGGTTGTAGTTTCTTTAATGGAGTTTATTAAGTAGAGATACATATTTATGATTGTGAATGAAATGTTTATGTGTTGTATGTCTATGGTTGTGTTGTTAGGAGGTGAGAACTTGAATAGAGAGGTTGGAAGCTCCTCTCAAGCCTTAGACAAGGGGAAAGGAATCTAATTTTGAAAGTAAATAGCTAATAATGCTAATTGATTGATTTACTTATGTGTTTTTGTTGGTTGCTTAATTTCTATATTGATATTTATTTAGTTAATGAGTGGATTTGTTGTTATGATTGAATATTGTGAATTGGTGTGTAAAGATAGTGAAATTCATTGAGAATGAATGTGATTATGATGGAATGGTGGAAATAAGAATTGAAATTGAGATGGAATGTTTGTTAAATTGTTGTTGAATTGATTGTTATTGTTTGGCTTGGTAATGAGCTCAATTGTCTAAGGTGTGGTTAGGATTTGGTAACCCAATTGTTATGATTGAGATTGTGAATTGTGATAAACCCCCAGAAAAGAGAAAAGGGGAATTGAAATGATTGATGTTAAACCCCTAGAAAAGTGAAATGGGGAAATTGATTGATTTGAGAATGGTGCACCAATAAGAAAGATATGAAAATGAGAAAAAGATGTGAATTAAATGTTTGATAGGGTTACCAATCCTTAAACCAAACATTTAGATGATTTATTTAATTATCAAGGATGATTGTTATTGGTGAATGTAATTTTGTTATGGAATTGATGGTTTATGTAACCTTTTATGCTTGTGTGATTGGAATTGGATTTGCGTCATGAAGAATTGGAAATGCTTATGTGATGAGTTAGTATTAGTAGTTATTTATTTACTGAGTTGCCAGCTCACCCCTTGGTATTAATTTTTCAGGTTGTTGATAGCTTAACTTGTTGATTTGGACAACCACGGGCATAAAGCATTAGAAGCGTCTAAGGTTGGCCAGTGGATAATTCATGAGCATACTTTATGCATTTTGCTTGGGAAGTGTAAGAATGTTGAGTGGGTTGATATGTATAGATATGCTTGTATAATTTAGAGTTATGAGATGTATAAAGTTAATTTTGATACTATTGCTTGATATATATAAGATTTGATAAACTTTTGATATAGTTTTATTACGTTTTACTATGTGAGAAAGTTTGTTATATGGTTATGTTGTTTTGAGTATATTAGAGTCAATTTTTACTGGGAAAGTTGTAAATTCTATTTTAGAACTGTGAATTTTGTTGAAAATTTTTGTTTTGCAAATTTTTCCCTGTTCACAACTATCATTGCTGATTCTCCTCGAGCTCATTGTTAAATTTCACACGAGATCGAGTGACTCTCGGTTTCTTTTGGCTATTTTCATGAAATTTCACAACGATCAAAGCATATTTAACAACGATCGTTGCATATTTAACAACGACCATTGCTCATTTAACAACGATCGTTGTGCCCTTAATTTTTGGAAAAAAAATATGTTGAAAAGCAAATTAATGAAGCTTTAAAATTTTAATTAATTATTAGTATTTTCTATCTTATTACTAATTATATGGTAGAATTTGGGGTTGTTACACAGTCTCTATCTCTTCGCACTGTAATCCATCATCATATAGGTCATTGAAGGACTTAGAATTCATAGTCTTTAGTGTCTCCACCATGTTAAGAAGCACATTCCTAACCACAATTCTTACTTGGTCTTTCTTAGAGGGTTTATTCTTTAGCAAGGCTGGCTTATTTCTACAATGGGTGAGAAAATCAGCACATTATTCATTGTATCTCTATCTGGTCATTTCTAGATCTCTTAAGGATACTTCTAGCTTGGTGTTGTAAGAATACTGTCCGATGAAGGCATCACAGAGCTCCTTCCAATCAGACTGAATGGGAGAGGGCAATTGATGGTACCAATCTTGGGCAATTCCAGTAAGAGATAAAGGGAAGACTTCAATCTTCTGCTTAGTATCAAGGGGTGTTGCAAACATAATTGAACCATACTGTTTGATCTGAAGCTTAGGATCTCTAATTCCGTCAAACTTTTACATACCTAGCATTGCAAATTTGGGAGGTAAGTTCTTCATTCCCCTAACACCCATGCTATCTAAGTCAAAGTCAGTCTCAGTTTTCTTTCCCTTCACCATATCCTATAATTATTCCATCTTCTTAGTCAGGGTTAAGATCACATCATTCTCGTATGTTCGGTCCTCCCCTTCAAGATTCTCATCTTCAGAGGGCTTATCAGAATTCTTCACTACATCCTGGACTTCTTCTCTAATTATGACTCTTATAGCAGCCATCAAGGCATCCATATCAAAGTTCTGGGATGTCTATGGCATATTGTCCAAACTGATCTCACTCATACTACCTCGAACTGGATGCTTCCCTATTCATTTCAAGGCGTTAAAGGACTAAGACTCTATTCTTGCTGCAAAACAAGATTGTTAGAAGCATGCATGTGATGCAAATGCATGTATGCATGTCAAAGAAAACAGAAAAACTATTAGTTATACTAATAACAAATACTGCCAAGTGGCAAGCCTTCCAACCTTATTTCTTCCACAGACGTATACCATAGTAAAGTCCAATTTCCTACGTCACGGTTTGAGCACTTTATTTCATCAACAGGGGATGATAGTACCATCGAGCATATAAATATTTCTCAAGCATCCAAACCAAACAATAGTTTTCTTATGATAATTGAGTCTGTATCCTTTTGCCTTGACTTTGTTTTCAGACAGACAGAGTTTCAGCATAGACTTTAGACTTAATCATCATAAATACTCATGGCAGCATTACAAACACATAAGATTACTTGGGTATAACCTAGGGGGAGTTACTACGGTCATTATATCCTGGGTTAGGACCACTAGGTTGGGTAAAAGGCTCCCACATAAGTAAACTTCCTTTGACCGTCATCCCCACTCAAGGGTTCAAGAGACAAGGAAGTCATCTCAATCATCAGTGGTAGTTACCGATAATACAGCCCAAGTGGTAGTTACCGATAATACAGCCCAAGAAATGACTAGAATCATTGGATTGCATTACAAGTAGTATCCGGGTTTAAGGGACATGTAGATAAATGCAATGCAGGAAAGGAGAACAATAACCAGATTAATTAAAAAGATGGGAAATTGCTCAGAATCTTATTCATTTTAATTATAAAAATTTTCCCTGGTGGATTCGCCACTGTGGACAGCAGGGTGTGCCCATGAAGGCGTCCAATGGCAATGGCGAGCCAAATCACTATTTGGGGTTTATATTTTATGAAAAAGACGTGGAGTCGCCACCCGAATTGCTTTAGGATCACCTAGTGATGAACAAAACAAGTTGATTCCTTCGGAATGCTTATTAGTCATCATTCCAGATGATTTCTGAGTTCGGAATAAGTCTTCCATACCAGGCAATTTCCTATTTCATTAATTAATAAGGTTATTATTTCATACAATAGACAAACAATTTAATGCGATAAATCACCCAGACAATAATAAAAGGATGAATGATCATCTATAATTGTCACAGCCCCAAATTTAATTACATGTATTAGTGGTTAATTGACATCATTAGTATGTTGATTTTGTTAATTGAGGTTGATTCATTGGTGATTATGAGTAGTAAGGGTGTAATTGAAAGAAATAAAAGTTGGAGGTGGT
>CANYLF012757188.1:0-12517 GCA_948193215.1 Bocquillonia castaneifolia
AATAATAAAAAAAGCAACAATAATAATAGAAAAGGAAAGCAATGAAAATTGGCAATCAAAGAAAGGAAAATGACAAAAGAGAAGTGTGGTCATTAGAGAGAGAGTGAAACCTGTAATGATTGTAGTGGAAGGTGTTGCAAACATGGGACCCACACTCTCCTCCTCTCCTTTTGTGGTTTTGTGGTGACTCTCATTTTCATCACTATGTCACTCCCCTCTTTTGCTTCTTTCTTTCTTTTATTTTATTTCTTTTTTTTTTTATTCATATCATGCATCTATATTTTATTCCCTTCATTAGATTCTGCACTTATTTGTTTAACATTTCCTTTTTTACAAAAGAGAATATTTATTATATTTTCTACTTAAAATGAAAAATAATCAAAATTTTTATAAATATTTTTAATCATTTTATTTGTTAAATTATATTTTTTTTGTACAGTTTAGACCATTTTAATCCTATGGTTTTATAAATATAATGGAAAGCAAGTTATTATGTTAATATTAATTAGTTTTGTGCATATAATTAATTTTTACTGTCTCACAATACATCCAATTGGAATCAACTTTTAAAATTTCTAAACAAAAAGAATCTCATAAAAAATTATTCTAATTTTTGTTGAGGGGATTATTCTGAAATTAATTTCATAATAAAATGTTAAACAATTAAATCATAAAAGCATTGTACCTTGAAAAAATTCAAATAACATTTTTCAACTTCTTATTATGACTATAGTACCACATTTTTTCCATTTTTTTGGTACATAAAAAAATCTCATGCTAAACATATTACTCCTACCTTTCCCTATCTTACCATCTCACTCACTATGTTCAGTATTTCTGTAATCATAATTAAATTAAATTCTGAATAAAAAAATTAAATGAATTTAACTAATTTAATAGAAAGTTTTAAATAAGAGAGAAAAAGCATATTTTGAGTGTAGTGACAAAACAAATCTGTTTTCTATATATAAAACCAAAAAAATATAAAATAAATAAAACGATTAAAAAAAAGGAAAATCTCAAAAACTTGAAATAATAAAACCAGGGGCAGAGGGTTTTTCTCTTCCCCTTTTCTCTCTCTGCATCTCTCAAAATTTTCATTTTAACATTTCTTCTTCAGGTTAGCTTTTTTTTTAATTTCTCCATATTTTTTCCTTTTTCTGTTATTTGTTTATTACCATTCTTTGCTTTCTAATTAATTATTTTTCATCTCTAAGACAACATATATGTTGAATTGGTTGCTTGAATTTTTGTGGGTGTCTTCTAATTTTTTGAGAAATTTAAGATATTTATATGTTTGTTATCGTATTGATGGAAATGGTTTTTGTTTTGTTTAGGGTTTGATTGTGGATCCTATTTTTATGAGGAAGGAAAAGGGTTTGTATCTATTGCAAGAGTTTCTTACTGATGGCAACTTTGTGTACCCATTTTGCTGGCAATCATCATCAGTGTGTTTATTTCCTTTGATTGTTTAGTGTGGATTTAGATCATTTGAGGAGTTGCCCAGTTGCAAATTTGTCCTCAAAATCACTAACGGTTGTGTTTTTTTGAGGTGGGTTTTTTAATTTTGATTTTTTTTTTGTTTGCCCTTATCAATTGAGGGGTTTGATTGGATGGATTAAGAGCTTTGGATGGTCCAAAAGGGATTGAAGATTGGAGTTTTCGGTTTTCTCTATTTATAGTTATTTGTTACAGATGGAATTGGGGTTTCAGAAAGGAGAATTTCACAACATTTTTAAGATATAAAGTTATGTCATCTGGGAGTTTTTGGAATAATGTTGGATTGTTTTACATGGAGAATTAGGTGTTTGTTTGATCAGCAGTTGTTTTTATTTTTTTTATTTTTGATGCCAGTGTAGTTTTATATTGAGAAAGAATGGAAAAGGAGATTGTGTGTGTTGAGGGGACTAATTTGTTTTTAGGTGATGATGAGGTTAATTCTGAAGAGTCCTTTTGTACTGATATGGACATTGAAGAGAATGAAACTGGTAGTCCTAAGAGTGAAATTCAGCTGTTGGCATCTGAAAAAGGTGAGGGAAGTAATGTGGTTTTCTCAAGGGAAGGACCTCTCATAAGTAAAGAGTCGAGAAGAACTAGTGTGTATCGTTCTGGTGCAAAAAAACTTAAGTCACATGTGGTTGTAACAGAGCCTGAGATTGGCAAGAAAGAGAATACTGGCCATGACAAGAAACTTACTAAACAAGATAGGATTGAATTAGGTCGGTTGTTTCAGGGTGCAGTGAGTTCTCATGATTGGGAGCTTGCTGAGAGTTTGATTTCATTGGCTGATCCACAGACGCTTAACGATGCCTTGTGCATCACGCTGGATTCCATTTGGTTTTTGAGAACACAACAAGAGCTTTATGGGATTACTGGATTGATTAAGAAGATCATTACAAATGGTGCTTATGACTTCACAAGAGCTGCTCTTAGGACTTCATTTCTGGCTTCATGTGTTTCCGCCTGCCAGAGCCGGACAATGAGTCTGGCTGATACTGTAACTGTGATGGCTCAGAGGTATGTTTTTACTGAATTAGAAAAGGACAAAAAAATGAAAAATAATCTTATGTCTTAGGGGATGGATCAATGGGTTTTGTAATTATACTAATTAATATAGAAGGCATGGGACAAGTCCCAGTTTTGGATGAAAGTGCTTGCCTATATATCATGCATGTTTCATAACTTATGGAGTATGCCGATGTGCATGATCTTATGTTTGTGGCACTTGGTGTAATGCACCATACATATTTGTCATTGGCAGTCATTTGCATATGGGTACTTTGTGAACATGATCATTTAATTTTGTTATGCCTAATAGAAGTTTATATAGTTCTTTATATTTGCTTTGTTGCGTCTATTTGTCTGACTTGGGTTTTGTTTGTATTCTATCTTGGTTAATCTTATTTTTATCCACCTATTTATTACACGTTTGTTGAGTTCTGTTTTTACTTCTTAGTACATGCTTATACTCCACATTCCTTATAGAACCTCGAGGTGTTTTGTTATGTTTAAATTGAAATTTGCCATCCATTTCGTGTGCTGCTGTTGATGGATCTGCGAAATATCATAATTATAAAGAAATTAATTGCAATTGGATGCTTTTATTATGGGAGAGAGTATAGCTATCTTTCACAAATAAGTTACATGAATAACTTTAGCAAAAGAGGGGGGAGAGAAAAGTGGGTTTGACCAATTGTTTATATGGGTTAGTTTATCCTTACTCCAGCTGTTCGTCTTATTGTAGCTCTTGTTTGTAATTACTTCTGGCTCATGAATTTGAGATTACCTTTCATCTATGCACTTTTATTTCTTGTCTTGACAAAAATGTTTGATTACTATTTCTTGCTATGTAGTTGAATATATGCTTATAACTATATTTGCAAGCATATAGAAAAGTTGCTCTCTGTCCCGAAGTGTTTATTTTCTTTCAAGGTCTGCTTTTCCTGTAAAAGTCGTCCCCATTTGTAAGTTTAGGTTAAGTTTTTATTTTTTCCTATTTAATATTGTATTGCAAAATTAAATGTTGGAAGGATGATACTTGAAAGTGAATAATATTGTTTTTCATCAGCTCATGTGCCTTAAATATTGAACTCATAATAGCTGAGGATGCTTTGGGACACATAGAACACTGATTTTTCTACGAGCTGGAGGTGTCTATTATTTTATGTTTATTAAACAAAATGAAGAAGAACTGTTGTGAACTTTATGCCTTGATATTGAAGTGGCTATCTATGCTTTGTGAGACTGGCACTCTAGCAAGCAAGAAGACTGTCTTGTGCCTTTCACATCTAGTGCACAATTTTATAGTTAATGAAACATCAATTTTGTGATTTCCCGACATTCACATGGACATGGTTGTATACAGTAAGAATTAATTACTGGTATTTTGTTAAGAGGAAACAAAAAAAGATGGAATGGAAATATTTTCTGAAAAGAATTTAATTTCTTTATGCATTTAATATCTTAATTTTATGAATGGCAAATACTAAAAGTGATTTTTTTTTTTATTCTTCTCTTCATGTGTACTCTAATCTTATGAGTGTCCTGTCTTCAATGTGTCCATGCAACATGCCTTTTTTTTAAAATTTTTTTTGTCAAATTCATTGCAGTGGTTTTGGTCAGCTGTCTTTGATTTGAAGTATTTGATTGAAGCGATTCTTTATTGTAAATTTTAAAGAAGAATTGGCTGTCTTGTGCTTTATTTGTCTCATTGCGCATTCAGAAAATACTTGCTTGCGTGTTGATAGATCCTAAGCTACAGCTTATTAGTTCTTGAGTGGATTCTGGTATAAATAGGATCCATTTGTGTGGAAAGGTTTAGGAGTTCTAAGCAAAGCTGTATTGACATGATCATTTCACCACCCCGAGTAAATTATAGAACTGTGATGATGATTAATACTTTGGATTTTATCATACTGCTGATATGCCATTTTTGTTTTCCTTCACTTTTTGCATCAGGTTGCATGAGCGTCTTCAGGAATGCAATGGAGATGAGGTCCTAAAGGCAGAAGCTGGCGCCAAGGTTCAAAAGTTTACTGAATGGGCCTTGAAATGTATTGGATTCCACTCACGTTGCCAGGGGGATAGGGATAGAGTGAATCATAACTCATCTATTGAGATTCAACTTCAACTTTCTGCATTCAAGACATTTTTAGACCTTGCTGGCAATCAACTAACAGGGAAAGATTTCACAGAAGCCTTTGATGCAGCTTGTTTTCCTCTAACTTTATTCTCCAGCTCATTTGATCCTGGCTGGGCATCTGGGATATCGACTACTGCAATCCAGGGATTATTGGGTATGCTGGTTGAAGGGGGTGCTGACAATGTGAATCAGTGTTTTCTTGAAGCCTCTCGTTTTGGAAGTACAGAACTTGTGCGCATCTTATTGCAGGTAACACATGCTTATTTTTAGGGTAAAGTTCAGTTCCTTTCCTTATTGATCCTGTCTTTTTTTTTATTGGAAAGGAAATCCAACTATATCCATTTGGAGTGCAAGGGATTGTCAGAATATTGTTGATGTCATTCTCAATTTGCGACCATTTCCATTATGGGTGGTGATCGGGAGTGTTTTGTTTCAAATTCATGTTCCTTTTCTGTTTCTGAATAGTTGCAGCTGGACTAGGCGTTGAGGGAGCCTAAGGAAAAATGAAATTTAAAAAAAAAAAACAGAGAGTGAATGAGTCTTGTCTTTGTTGCTCCAATGCATTTTAAGCTTGATGGTGCACAATCTTAGGAGCAAACCAGATAGATAGTCTAGAGGCTATTGTCTTCTTGCTCAGCCAGTTTTGTGGATTTAGTGAGTTAATAGGTTGTCTTTTTCAGATTTGAAGGATGGTGACTGGTTTCCATCATCTGATCCTTGGAACTTATACTATTGTCAAGAAATGTCATATTTCTAGATTTCTTGAAGCTAGTAGTGCACCCAGATAGAGAATTTGTTGAACTATGGGTTTTAAAAAAAGAAGAATCACAGTGCATGTTTTTACATAAGATTCTACTTGTGTTGAAACAAGTAGGGAATCCATATAATGGATATTTTTTTGTGCAGAGATTAGAAAAGTTTTCTTGAATTTTTTAGTTGAAATAAATATATGGGGTTGTTATGGTCAATAAAAGACTGCTTGTTAATAAATTTTATAAAATGCAGAGATCAGATCTCAGCCAAAATTTTATAGTTGCTAAACCTAAACGTATTTGATCTTTTGGGAGCATAAATTATCCAGATGGGTTAGCATTGGCCTACACTTTTTTGAATCCTTTTCCCAGAGTATGTTCATCAAAATCAGTTTTTGTTGTGCATATAAGATTGTTAAGCTTTTGTGCATCCTGGTACTGCTTTTGTTATATCCTCACCTTCCTATAGAGAGAGAGAGAGAGAGAGAGAATTAATGTTGTTTAGTTTCGCATGTACATATCATTTTGTGCTTGTCTGATGTGGGATTTATCCTTTTTAGATTGCACAAAGAAATAGCTTGGATGTTGATGTGGATCTGGCTCTTGGTTTTGCCTCTCACTACTGTAAAATTGGCACAATGGAATGTCTAGTGGAAGAGGGAAATGCTATAGCATTCTTAGGCCCATTGATGAGAGCAGCAGAAAGGGGTTGTATGCAGGTTGTCCAGTGGTTTGTGAACAGGGGTTGCCGTGACATGGAGCTTTGTCTTGCCCTTACAGCTGCCACTTCCAGTAGCCAAGTTGATGTTGCTCAATTTCTCCTCCCTCATGTATCCCATCATGTTCTAGCTGGCCTCAGCATTGAAATTCTTAAGGCAGCAGGTGAACGGAGTGGCGGGTCACTTGATGGTGTGGCATTTCTCCTTCGATCTGATTTCTTAGGCGATCCTGCTGCCACTTATGCTGTTGCAGATAGCATTGCTAAATCTGATGATGAGGCTGTTGCCCCTGAGCTGAGGGCTTTTCTACGGGAGCACTGGTCAGAGGCAGCTTTCTTAGATGGATTAAAGCAAGGACAAGAACATTATATGAATCTAGTGAGGATTTTGAAATGGGGTGGATCTCCTATGTGCTTAAGGGATTTGCCGGGGCCCCTGAGGGTGGCAATTGCTTACCTGCCTCTGTACAGGGAATGTGTTGCAGCAGGTGGTAGTTTGTTTTCGCAAAGGCTCAGGGGGCAGCTTGTTGAAGCTGTGAGAAGGCTCGGGGGTGGATCCTTAGAAGGGGTGAGTCAGGGCAGAGAGCTCTTGGCTATTTTGGAGCATCACCTTCCTCCATTTTTTGTTCACACACCCAGGATTGGCTAGAAAGAAAGATTCTACATTGCATATTTTGGCTACAGTTTTCCCCTTTGTACTTCCATATATGCTATAGATAATAATAAAAAAAATATTTCGGCTCCGGTTAAGGTGACAAAGGTTTGAAGGTATGCCAATTTTCGTTCGGTAATACGGTTGGCTAAACAACATCCTACCCCCTTTCTCCATTATTATCTCTATAGCATATACCATCTGTTAATGGATGCACGTGTTGATCTGTAATGTATAATATACAGAGCAACTACTGTTACAAAGGGTTGATGATATATGGTCCGATTGTATATTACTAGCCAGAGTATATGATTTCTGTTATATTTTATCTTCTGCTATTTACTATGTTCTTCATACTTGAGACGCCGTCGTTTGAGCCTTGCTCTCCGTTTCAACTAAAGGGGCCATACTGTTTGCACCTTAATCCCCGTTTAGTTGAAATGGGATGACCTGATACGCTGTTATTTCCATTTGCACCTTAATCGCCGTTTAACCTGATAGGCTGTCATTTGCGCCTTACTCAAATTTGATGGCTACGGCGTTGAGTAATGACCCCAAGAATGATGGCTAAGGCATAAGAAGCATGTCAAAATTGTTTGTTGAGTGTCCGTGTCTGCTCAACCATTGATGCTATTCTAACTTCTAAGACGGCTTCTTGTGGGGTTGGATTGGAATAGGCTTTGAAGTTGGCATGCAAAAAAATAAGAATTGTTTCATTTTCGCTTGGCTTTTTGACCAGCAGCAGCCATGGAATTTTTTTTAAAGGGATGACTAGTATGAATCTTTTTACCCATACTATATTTTGCAGCCCTTGTGTATTAATTTTAGTTCCCTCCATGACTAAAATGTGGAAATACTTTCGGTGTGTGTTTCGATCGTTGAATTCGAATTTGGATTTCAGATCCTTAGATTTTAAATCTAAAGATTTCGAATCCATTGTTTGGATGATTCAAGTATTTGAAATCCTAAATTTTAAATTTTTTGTTTGGATAATTTAAGTATTTGAAATCTTAAATTTTAAATCCATTATTTAGAGAAATAATTAGTTATAATAAATTTGGATATTCAATTAAATACAAAATAACTACTAATATGAATTTTTTCAATAATTTTAATTTTCAAATGCAATTAACTACTAACGTAAAATAATTGACTGTAATTTACTAAAATAATTACTAATATAAATTTATATTATTTTTAATATATATATATATATAATTTAATGATTAATTAATGAAGCAAATTTCTCTAAAAAAAATATTGAGACAAATTATAAGAATTAAAATTATGAGAGATGTCCTGTATTTAAAAGTAGCAACTGCGAAATAGGCATTAATGGAACCTGTCTTGCCTTCATTAAGGTTTACGTAACTAAGAGATATACAAACTACCTACTCTCAATTAAAAACTTAACCCACTCCTTTTTTTCATCATCAAGAAGTGATTTCAATAGATAAAATTCTTCAGGGTTACTATCCATTAGCTTGTGAACAACCAAAAATTTTTTAACTCTCTGAAGTCCATGTATTTGAGAAACCACCTCATGAATTTCTTCTCCCGTTGGTTTGGGCCTTTCAGAAACCTTCTTGCTTGCAAAATAGTCTTTAATTGAGTTGGCTATATCCATTACAGCATCGGCTCAAGGATCCTTTTTCACCATTTTGTTTTTTTCTGAAACTTCTGTCGACGGTTCTAGAAGTCTCTTCATCCAAATTGATCCTTGATTCAACTTCATGTAGTTCCTCATCTACTGCCTCAGATGCCTCTTGAAATGTCTCAGCGCTTTTCCGGTAGCTCTATCATTTGCAAATAAAATGACTATATCATGCCAGTTTTCGATAACCTTATTCTGATATCCTTTGGCTTCAGGAAAAGTCTGAAAAAAATGATATGAAGTAAAATTAAGTACCACATATATACATGCAAAGACCCACATACATCATCTGCACATACATACATGTATAAATGCACATACATACATGTATAAGAATAAGCATGGATTATGCAAGGCACTACATAGTTTACAGCAGCAAAGCAGTTGATTAATTGTGTCATACACAAATTTAGTATAGTTGACCCACTAGTCAAATTGCATATTTCAATTCACAAAATTAATTCTAGCCTTGTCAAGACTAAAAAAATTGAGCATTTTAATTGTAGGGACAAAATCTAAGACCATGGACAAATCTAATGTAAATCCACACAAACAAAACTTTTGAATAAGTAAAGATGAAGAGGGTTCAGATCATTATAAATAACAACACTCAATTGCAAATGATGATCATTCTGTTAACATTATTAATGAAGGAAATAATTAATATATATGGTACCACTGCATTATGCATACTGGCAGCAAGCAACATCACCATTTTTAGGACAAATCCCACACTTGTGACGAATATAGTCCAAATAATGTTACAGCAACATGCATTTCTCAATATATTCATGAATGGATGCCAAGCAGGATGCAAATGTGAGGCAATAAGAAAAAGAAAAGAAAAATTTGACATACCTCAATATATTCATTCCACTTTAAAACATCTTCCATTATGATCACCATCATCTTCTTTTCATCATCCCATTTTAATTTTGTTCCTGCTTAAATATCAGTGATAATAGAATAATGCCTCTTCCAAGCTTTCATTCTATTTTTCACATTGCCCATTGCCAAATTTAGACCCAATTCAGCCTTCAATGCGTCAACAACGGCTTGATACACTTGTGGCTTCCAATCTCCGTCACTCTTGTTCCCTTGTGCCAATTGATCATATAAGACACCGGCAAATATGGCATCCATTTCTTTGTTCCATGTGATATAAGTTCTTGATTTTTCTTTTCTTCTCATCAATAATTGGGAGTTAGATGATGATTGCCCCTATAAATTACCTTCACTTGGTGGTGGAAGGTAAGTAGTCCTCAGCATTGATTGGGAGCTAAACAAAGACTGTCAAGCTCAAACTTCTTTACCATTCATTTCTGTATTCCACAAAAAAAATGAATATATGAAGTTGAAAGGATTAACAAAATTAAAAAGGAAAAAATTTTTAAAACCAAAAGGTAACGAAATTCATATACCTTACTTAACTGATTAAAGCATTTAAAATCAATAGACCAAGCGGTGAAAAGCCAAGTTAAAACATGAAGAGCAATAAGATCACTAAGGACTATAAAAGCATTAGCGAAATCAATGCTAGAAAATTGCAAAAAGCCAAACATCTATTGATGTAACACAATTGAAAGCACAAATTACATAGTTCATTTGAAAATTATCTACTTCTAAGTACATCAAAAGATAAGAAAATGCTTGGAAGATAACAAAAACTTAAATAGCTCATCCCGCTTGATACTCTTCAAACATTTTCATGGCTAAATTATCTCTGAACATTGTCCACTCATGTGTAACCCTTATAGTTTTAATAATTTCTTCCTCTCCATTTTCATTTTTAATTTCTGAGTCAATTTCCAATTCTCGTTCTACTTCTTTTAGCAAGTCATCTTCATACATTTGTTCTCTCACAAAGTTGTGAAGAATGAAACAAGCATTTATGATTCGAATTTGAGTTTGCTTAGGAAAAAAAAACTAGGAGTTCATAGGATAGCCCATCACTGCTTCAACAACCCAAAAGCTCTTTCAATAGTATTTCTTGCAGATGCGTGTTGAAGATTGAATAGCTCCTTATAATTTGTTGGTGTGTTTCCCCTCTATAAGTTAAGGTGATACTTTGTTCCTCAATAAGGAGCTAAAAACCCTAGACCATTCGTATAACCCGCGTCCACAAGATAGTACTTATCTACAATGTTATTATGCGAAAGATTATCTTATGTTAGAATTTACATTGTATTATAAATTAGCTTTTTTCTTAATAAAATAAGTAAAATCTTACTTGATTGTATTTTTAAACCATTACGTCTACGAATGGCATCACCTAGAATTCGAGAATCTAAGGCAGATCCCTCCCAACTAAGCAAGATATATGAAAATTTCATTTTCGGATCACAAACTGCTAGCACATTAGTGCTTAGGCCACCTTTCCTATTTCAGTACCTCGGACGTTCTTCAACCGGGACCGTCATTTCAATATGTGTGCCATCAAGCGCCCCAAGTACACCCTAATTGATGGATTTATTCAAATTCAAATGTTATTTAATAGATGTAAAAAGTAGTTTTAATAAATATATAGTTGTAAGTTTTTATTACCTGAAACCATTTCCACTTATCATTATCTTGATAATTTGCATCTGGACTAATCTCTTTGACATAGTACTTGCCTATTTTCATTACAGCTTTAAGAACCACCTGAAGTTGTCTACTGATCGTTTCCTCAGAACGTACGAAACTTGCTTTTACCAACCTATTCTTGATCCCATAAGTGAGAATATGCAAAAACAATGCTATAGTTTCCTTAATTGTAACATGTTTTAAAGCTACTAATCCTCCTTTAGATTGAAGAATATAACATAGCTTACGAAAGGTAGACAAGTTTAAATGTAATAAAGTATGTGCAACACACATAATAATTAGGGCTTAATTATTTTAGGTTTAGGGGATTCTCACCCAAAAAACCGAGCATTTATCGTGCATTCTTCCCCATTTCACTCAAAACAAGTGTAACTCGATTGCTTTGTGTTTATTGGACTTTCTTGAGTGATTTACACTTGTTTTGTTATGTTTTTAATATAGGTATCAAGCTTTGAAAGTTTGGGAGACGTTTGGGATAGTTTGGAGAATTGAGCGATAAAGGGCTAAGAAGCGATCTTGTAAAATTGCCAACTTCGGAAGATCGGTGTGGATAACGTGGGAGAATTTTTAGGATGAAAAGCTCCAGAATTCTAGCATTCTGAATCTACTTCAATTTTCAATTAGAATCAGGTCATTTGGTGCTCGGATGAAGGAGATACAAGCCCCACACCTAGAAGCATTTCGAAGGCTGCCTACAATGTAGCAGTAAAATGTCAAGGGAAATTTGGGAATGAAAATGGCAGAATTAGAAAATTGTTAAAACATGAAAAATTAATTAGACTTCGTGAAATTCACTTTAGCTTCAAGAATTTCTCAATTCGGAGTCCGGACGATGGAGATATGCCCTTTACAAGAAAGGCCACCTGTTGGAACCCCCCCTACCCGATCACCCACCCCCTGTGTTTTGAAGTGCACAGGCCATGTGACACCTTTGAGAGTTGTTTAGTGCAGGTTTTTGGAAGGGCTCTCAGGACAACCACACGGCCTGTGTGTTTCCAAATGCACAACCTGTGTGGGTCTGATGCAAGAACCACTATAGATACTTCCCAAACTTTTACTTTAGGGAGGGTGAGCTCATTTTAACCCTTTTATAGGGGCTCCCAGCCCCTGGTGAGAGAAAAATAGAGGTTTTTAGAGATAGAAACACTAAATTTAAGTTAGATTAGCTTGTAATTAACATTGAATCTTTAATTTAATCAAGTTATTATCAATTTCCTTTAAAGATCTTCTCTCTCTAGCTTTTTCTATTAAGCTTCTATAGGTAATATCCTTCCTCTCTCTTTAATTAATGTTTATTTATGTTTGATTGCTATAGGTTGTGAGTAGTTTACTCTACCTTAGGGCTTGTTGAGCCCCTTTCACCATGGATGTATATTGATTGTGTGTATTGAGCTTATTGTGTTTAATTGATGCTTTCTCTCTCTTAGGGTTTGGTCATACATGTGTTTATTGGGTGTTTATGTGTTTGGCCATCACATGGATGCCATTTGTAAGGTAGTTGACATTGAAAGAT
>CANYLF012759082.1:0-12270 GCA_948193215.1 Bocquillonia castaneifolia
TAAATATACTTGATCTGTAACAATTTATTATACTCAAGACTTAGAGTCTCCTTAGGCTTTAGGAGGTTTTATTTATATCTCTTGTGTATTATATTCAAAACTTATGTAATAAACAGGTCAAAATTCAAAGAAACAGCATCCAGCACCAGATTACAGATCTGGCCAGATCATCATGAGTTAAAGGAATGCATCCAGCCGAACCTTTGATTATCTTGTCGGATGATCAGGGTTCAACCAGATGTCCCACCTGCTTTGATTATTTTTAAAGAACTTGGGCCTGGCCCAAATGAATATCCGACCGAACCATCATCAAATGTCCGGCCGGACCTTCACGCATGGGCCATGCAAATAAGACCAATAAAGGGCCTGGACGCTCCGACTGGTCTGAAGCTTCAAGGTCGATTGGTGAATCCTCCACGGGATTAGCCAGTCAATCGGTAAGATTTCCCAAACCCTGTTTAATTTATAGTTAATCACCTAGATCTAAACATTAAATAATTAAATCGGACATTTAATAAATAAACCCGGTAACAAGTACAATAAAACGGTAGAAAACCATTTCACCTTTCCTTTCTCTAAGGGTGCATGTATACTCCTGCCATCCTATATCCCGAGTAAATAATGAAAAAAATTAATGTGCAGATATTAACCTGTAGCTATGTGTAAAATATGTTAGAAACTGACTGTGGATGTTATGCATGTAAATAAATAAGGTAATAATCCACTTGGATAACTATTATTAAAATAAGTAGTAACCCACCAACAGAGCAATCAGCACTCAATCAATCAGGGTTAACTACAACAGACCTAATGCATAACTAAAATCAATTAGAAACAATATTAGGCGCGCCCATTCATTCAATCCTACTTTTCGGGTGATTTATCGCTTTATATTATTTGTCTCTGGTAGGAAATAATGACTTTATTACTTAATTAAAAGGGAAATTGCCTCAACAATGGATGACGCATTTCGAACCTAGAAATCAACTGGTGTGATGACGAATGGGGATTCTAGAGGAGTCTATCTGTTTGTTAATCACTAGGTGATCCCGATGCAATTCGGGTGGCGACTTCATAACTTTTTTCACAAGATCTAAAAAATCCATCTAGTGAGTCTGTCGCCATTGCCATTGGACACCAACCGACGGACAGGTTCCCAGGCGCTCTGTCCACAGTGGTGACTCCACTGGGGAAGTTTTTGTAAATAAAATGAATAAAGATTCTGAGCAATTTCCCATCTTTTTAATTAATTTGGTCATTATTCTCCTTTGCACTATAAGTAATTCTACATTTTTAGGGTCCCTAATAAACCTCGGTACCATCTATAATGCAATCCAATGATTCCACACCAGTTTCTTGGATTGTATTATTGGTGGACCACTCATAGTGATTGAGAATACTACCTGGCTTACGATCCTAACATTGGTTAATGGGTCACGGTTAATGGGAAGCCCATACTGGATCTCCTACCATCCTAGCAATGGTTAATGGGAGTCTGACTCTATGGGAGCCTTCTTAGCCAAACCAAAGAGTCAAAGCCCAGTAAGTAATGACCATAGAGGTTTCCACTAGGTTGTACCTGCTAATCCTACCTGTTGTAATGCTGCCATGAGTATTTATGATCATTAAGCCTAAAGCCTATGCCGAAACTCTATCCGCCTAAAGACAGAATTTAGGCATAAGGATACTAACTCAATTATCATGGATGCTATAATTTACTAGGATAGTTGGAGAGGACGTTTATATATATGACAGTACTATCATCCCCTGCTGATGAAATAAAGTACCCTAGCCTACCTAGAAAATGGACTTTTGACCAACGGAATACGTGTGCTGGAGAAATAAGGTTGGAAGGCCAGCCATTTGGCAATAATTGTTACTTGTACAACTAAAGAGTTTTCATGTTTTCTTTGTCGCACATACATGCATACATGCACATAACACTCATCCACACGCTCGCTAACCCCTTTTTCTGCAGAAAAAATGGCAAGTAACTCCAGCTACCCTCACCATAAGGTTGAAAGCTCCGGCTCTAGTTCCTCAATAGCCATACGACATCTAAATCAAGGATACCCGCAAGTGATATATATTGAGCAACCGAACAGAATAACTTTTGCTATGCTAAGAGGATGGGGCATATTGCATCCTAAACTAGCGTGTTTGGGGCCATTTGTCAAGACACTCGGTTATAGGGAAGGGACTTACTGTGAGTACCATGAAGCCTGGGGGCATGAAACTGATGTATGCAAAACTTTAAGGAAGGCGATACAGTGTTTGATTGATGATGAGACCTTGGTACGGATAGGAGTGGAAAAATATGTCCTTAATACACATTTAGAAACCTACGAAATTGTTATGCCCACTGGTGAAAACAATGGCTATGACTACATTCAAGGCAAAAAGTGGAGACTGATATAAGTTTGTGAGAGGCTAAACGAATATGGACAGTTAACCAAGAGGCCCTCGCCACCACTCGAAGGGAATCCCGTCTACAGACCATATGCTTATTGTCCCTATCACGAAGATTTTGGGCACTACATTGATGAATATGGTAGTTTCAAAAGGGCTGTCAATGAACTCTGCTTTAACCGAACCATTGTGATCACAGAAGGAGCCTACATAGTTTACATAGAGGTAGAAAAATACGAAAGGCTCAGGGTAATGCTTCCGGGTTTCTTCTTATGGGAATAGGTACCCCCACTTCGACTAAGAGGGCCACCGTGCATTGTCTTATACACCATGGACACGATTTTCACCGACCTGGTAGGTAAAGGATACCTGATGCCAATTAACCAGCCCATTTACGGTACTCCTGATGAGCTCACTATAGAAAACTACCGGTATCATCAGTCAATAGGACATCGTTTGGGGAACTGTCGAAGATTCATCGAGGAAATATCAAACCTGGTAATGGAGGAAAAACTTATTAACTTAGGAGACGGGACCGTAGGGTACATAGCTGAATGGGGCGGAGAGGCTTTGCACCGTATGTTTAATCCTACTTTTATCGCTGTACACCCCGTAAATACACAAGGCGATTGGAGAATCTCAGAGGCCGCACCTTTAACTTAGGACGAAGGTAATTGGCTCTTCGACTATATGGCAGAACGACATGGGGAATAGCTACCCAGCATACTGAGACACATAGAAGGGGAGTGAAAGAAGAAAGGGAGAGGAAGACGGATGAAACATCAGGTGGCTAGGCCTGGAGAAGTGATTCGGGAGAATAAAATAGGTCATCAATCTTCCCTGTAAAGTATGGTCTGTAGTGGAAATAATGTTGCTAATGTATATATACGTCACATTAAGATTTTCATGATTCCACTTACTTAGGATGTCACGAATATATGCACACACTACAGAGAAGGTCAGCCTATGAAGGATCTCCTAATCCCCATGCTCCACGATAAAAATGACTTTTCACCAGATGCCTAGATCATGCGGAGGGACGAAACCTGAGAGCTACTTGCCCGTAATGGAATTATACATTTCTGCACAAATCATTATACATCATGAGCATGCACATTTTGTTCAATCCTAACCTTGCAACTTGCAGGAAATGTCTAATCCATTCAATTCACCACTAATTCAACACTCGCTCAGAAGGGAAGTATGTGCAGTGATACGAGAAACTCAAGAAGATCGCTTTCCAGGTGAGGTCACCCAGTCAAACACTCAGAGAGAATCATATATAGTTCCAAAAGAAAGTACAGCTCGAGGACAGAACAGTCCAAGGTCAACACAAAAGTATGAATCCAACATGTCCCCTGGCCTACCCACAGTGACACTCTTGCCTACACTCCGAGTGACCCCCAGCTACGAGGACTTGCAACTCCAAACCTTGTTATGCACCCTGCCAAGACCTACTACATACCACTCTGAACCTAGCAAACCTACTGATCATTCCCTTGACTTTCATGTAGCTAAACACAACCCCATAACCTTCTACCAATCCCAACACAATACCCTGGAAACACTAGTAAACACTCATCGAGATAACACCTACAGTCCCTTCCAACCTTCAACAGAGTATCAATAGTTCCACCATTCCATTGGCAATCACATCCTTAAACATCTAGATACGGGAGAAAGTGTCCCTTGCTTTGCTGACACTGGGAAACCCATGGCAGAGCTCATCCCATTTCTTATGGATATTTTGACTACGAGCAGCCTGTATTTGAGATTTGTAAGAGTTTGGCCGCGTAGGGATTTATCACCCCCGAACCTACCATACACTCCTGTATGCTAAACGCACAGTGTCACGGTCGTCGCATGACTTGGATCACTTAGGTAACCCCTCATTATCCATAGTTTGGCGACTCCACTAGGGACGACAGACTTATGATTCATATGATTTAAGCAACTCATTATCATTATATCCAACTCTAGTTTCCTTGCATTGCATTCCTGCATTAAAACACCCTACCTCGGGGGTACCACTGGTCAAGCTGCCTATGATTTATAAATGCGCACTTCATAGGGGGCGAAATCAATGACTACCACTCATAGATGGAATTGTCCTACTATTGCTTACCATCCTTGTTATGGTTAATGGGAAATTCTGAGCTGAATGTCCTACCATCGCATGAACCTTTTTTGAAAGAGGGAGATGGTTAATGGGAGTTCACCTTCTATGGGAACCTTATTTAGCTGAACCGACTGAAGCCATGTAATGACCCTAGAAACTTCCACTAGGACTTACCAAATGATTAATCTGTTATGTGATGCCATGAAGCCATTATTTTGACCCGGTCTAGTGTTATTGCCTTTAAATCAAACCTCTAATTGCTACCTATGGGGGTATCAAGCGTTAGTCTAATTGTACCTGACTAATGCATCCCTACAACATGTGATCAATTAGGATTTGAAAAGAGTGACCTTGACTACTACTTATGTTTAAGGGATGTTTGTGTGTCAATATAATTGTACCTGATTGATACTAAAATGGCCTTAGAATACAGGGAACATCAAGAAACTCGTCAGGAGCAAGGACAGGGGATAAGGACGTTATAATGACTTATTGTTTGGTTTGGATGTTGAGAGTTTTTCCTATGCGAATGTGCATAATACGTCGGCAATATCATCCTCTGTTGATGCAATAGCCCAAACCAATTCCTAGGAATTTTGACTTGCCAAATGAACACGTGTGTGGGAGTAATAAGGTTGGAAGGTCTACCACTTAGTAGTATGTGTGTTTGACTAACGTTTGTTTCTTGTGTCCTCTTGCTTTGTGCATTCATGCATACATGCATTCCTTGCATATACATGACATTGCATGCTAACCCTTTATTTTGCAGCAACATGCATCCTCCTAAGAGATCTTAAAATAACAACCAACACCCATCAACACTATGAGAAATGATTCAGACTGCAGTCCAAAAGGCCCTAGAAGCTGAAAATCAGAGGATGCACTATATGAGTCCACCACTACTTGGAGCACCATTGCCAGTCGGCTTTAAGATGCCTGATTCCATCAAAAAATATACTGGTCTCATCGATCCTGCACTCCACATAATGAAGTTTAATGTTATTCTACAAGCCATGATGCTATCACCTGCTCAGCGATTAAGGGCTTTTCCTCTGTCTTTGCAAGGACCTACCCTGACTTGGTATCAAACACTACCATTTGAGACCAAGAACAACTCACAGCTATTGATGGAAGCTTTTGGAGAATTCTTCCATCCCAACTTAGGTGATGTGGTACCATCTGTGCCACAAACTACCCCGGTAATTGATATAAGGAAGTCACCATCTGAAAACTTTGACTACTTGTACGAGAAAAGGCTGATTATTTCGGAGGTAGTAGATCCTCGTACCTTGACACCATAATGGGGGCCAAATACTTAGAAATACCATAAGTATTGTGTTTGCTTGGGGCATGATGCTGATCACTGTGGAGTATTGAGGGAGGTCATGAATGTTATCATCGCCAGGGATAAAAGAAGAGCGAGAGCTAGGAAGATACTACCGACCTGACATGCCAAGAAGGAGGGCAATTCCTAAGGGGGATCTATACCAAGGGAGTCAGACAGGTGCAGCTCTTGATTTGTTTAGCCAATTAATCATTAGAGGCCTCATCGAGCCTAAGCAGCATACTGGACCTCTTCCTGACAGAGGCACTCCTTACTGTCAATTTCATTGCCATAATGGGCACTACTTAGAAGAATGTACGAGCTATGTTTTTGAGTTCCAAAAGCTAGTCCAGCAGGGAACCATCATTGATGTTGGTGGAGGAAAATGGGGATTTGCTAATGAATGGATGATCATAAAAGAACCATCTTTGAAAGATTCTGATAGTTTAGAGTTCACAGCAGATGAATGCCACTGGATGAAGGAGTACCTGATGAAATATCGTTTGGAGGAAATACCAGAGTTGCTTAAATTCATGGAGGAACAATGAAAGAAGGAGTATGGAAAGGACAAAGGCCCAGATGACATGGAGGGTTAAGATCTCATCTAAAAAACCAGAAAAGCTTCATAGATTTACGAAACCTTCCCTTTTATTTGTTTGCTTGTTTGTTCTTCAATCTTAGGAATTAAATTGTTCATACTGTTTTGCAATTTCCCTTAAATAATGCAAATAAAAAGCTTTTCTGTTATCCTTATCGATTCAGTTTTTATTTCTAAAGTCAATGATATAACTGCCAATTTTGCTTACTTGTGTGATGTTTTACCTGATGGCACTGTGCATTACATGGATCATATCATAAGCATTTTTGACATTAATTCTGTGCAAACACATTCTATTGGCACAAAAGATAATCCAAAGGAAATAATGCTTGCATCTGATATTACTACTAATGAGAAAGAAAAATTTGAAAAAATATTAAATAAAAGAAAGATAGTATTTGCATGGACATATGACGACATGCCAGGTATTGATAGAAGCATTGCAGAGCATCACATCCTTACAGATCCAAGCAAGAAGCCCATCAAGCAGAAGCTATGAAGTCTCAGACCTGAATGGGCCAAACTCATTAAAGAGGAAGTAGAAAAGTAAATTAAAGCCAGGTTCCTCGAAGTGGTAAACTACCCTAGATGGTTAGCCAATATCATCCTAGTTCCAAAGAAGGATGGAAGGGTAAGAATGTCTGTGGACTAAAAGGATCTGAACAAGGCATCAATGAAGGATGACATTCCATTACCCCACATCGATGTTCTAGTGGATAGTGCAGTTGCAAGTGCCATGTACTCTTTTACAAATGGGTTCTCAGGCTATAATCAGGTTATGATGGCAATCATAGACAAAATCAAGACAGCTTTCATCACAGAATGGGGTGTGTATTGCTACAAAGTCATGCCATTCGGTATGAAGAATGCGGGGGCAACCTATTAGAGGATGGCCACGACCTTGTTTCATGATATGATGCACAAAGAGATTGAAGTGTATGTTGATGACATGATGGTCAAATCATCAACAAGGGATGGACACTTTGAAGCTCTAGACCAGTTCCTAGCCCGAGTTGAGAAATACAACCTTAGACTCAATTCTAATAAATGTATCTTTGGAGTTACCTTTGGAAAGCTCCTTGGACACATTATGAGTCAAAAGAGAATAGAAGTGGATCTAGACAAGGTGAAAGTGATTCAAGACATGCCAACACCCAAAACTGAGAAGGAAGTTAGAGGTTTCTTGGGGAAAATCCAGTACATTAGCAGGTTCATCTCTAGATTAATCACAATCTGTGGGCCTATTTTTAAGCTGCTTAGAAAAGGTTAGAAGATAGAATGGGATGAACAATGTCAAGAGGCATTTGACATGATCAAACAGTATTTAATAAACCCACCTGTTCCGCAACCACCAAGGAAAGAGAAGCCATTAATATTGTACTTGGCCTTGGAGGATGATGCCATAGGTGCAATGGTCGTATAAGAAGATGAGAATGGAATTAAGCATGCAATCTACTACCTTAGCAGGAAGTTGTTATCCTACGAACTAAAGTATGACATTATTCAGAAAACCTGCTTAGCGGTGATATGGATGACAAGGAAGTTGAGGCACTACTATTAATCCTATTAGGTTCAAGCAGTAGCTAAAGTAGATCCACTACGCTACTTGTATGAAGCACCTGTATTAGTAGGAAAGCTTGCTAAATGGTTGGTATTGTTAAAACAATTTGATATACAGTGCTTGACCGAAAAGACCATCAAGGGAAAAGCAGTGGTAGAATTTTTTGCTCTGAATCCAATAGAGGGGCAGGAAACATGGGAATATGATTTCCTTGATGAGTCTTTAAACTTGATAGAGGCAAACAGATGGAAGCTTTACTTTGAAGGAGCAGTCAATCAGAAAGGGGTCGGAGTGGGGACAATTCTGGTCACACCTGAAGAAGAAAACATCCCTTTGGCAAAGAAGTTGGATTTCAAGGTCACCAACAATATGGCAGAATACGAGGCATGTATATTTGGAATAGAAGTAGCAATTACAGCAGGGGTAAAGAACCTCACCATCTATGAGGATTCAATGATCATCATCAATCAAGCTTCTGAGAACTGGGAAGTCAAAGACGAGAAGCTGAAGCCTTATACGGAGTACATTTAGATACTCACCTTGAGTATTTCTAACTATACCTTTGCACACTTACCAAGGGAAGAAAATTAGATGGCAGATGCACTTGAAACTTTGGCATCGATGTGGGACAACCCTGGGAATGTAGCTATGAAGCCGTTGGTGATGTGCAGATCAAGGATTCCTTGTTATCAGGGAGAGCGGGTAATGACAATACACGGACCGAAGGAGAAGCCTTGGTTCTATGAGATTCTGAAATTCCTAGAGAGGGGAGAATACCGAGAAGGAGCCTTGGGAAAGAAAAGGCATGCTTTGAGAGTGACTTCAAAGAACTACACTTACCACGAAGGGATATTGTACAGACGAGCTCCAAATGGGATACTACTTCGATGCCTTGATCAGTATGAAGTAGAAGAAGTCATGAAGGAATTCATGTTGGGGTTTGTGGACCTTATATGAACGGGCATACTTTGGCTAAAAAGATAATCCGACAAGGGTATTATTGGGACTCTATGGACAGAGATTGCATAAAGCTAGTTAGAAGGTGTCATGAATGCCAACTACATGGGAACCAAATTCATCTGCCGTCAACTGAATTACACTATTTGACATCTCCTTGGCCTTTCTCAGCTTGGGGATTGATATTATTGGGGAAATAAGGCCGACAGCCTCCAACGAACATAAATACATCGTTGTGGCTATCGAATATTTCTCTCGATATGTAGAAGCAATCTTACTATCAACAGTTACCGCAAAGAGTATGGTTGAATTCATCAACAAGAAGCTCATCAACAGATTCGGGCAACTACATCATATCGTCTCGGACAATGGGGTTGAGTTTCAAGGGGAAACAACAAATCTATTAGAAGAAAAAGGGATTGAGCATCACAGATCATCGCCTTATAGGCCACAGGCAAATGGCGCAGTAGAAGCAACAAACAAGAAAATCAAGAAGATTCTGGCTAAAATAATGAAAACATATAAAGACTGGGCAGATAAATTACCCTTTGCTATCATGGGTTACAATACAACCATGAGAACTGCCACAGGGGAAACTCCCTATTCCCTTGTGTTTGGAGGTGAAGTGGTGCTAACAATTGAGACCCAGATTTGTTCACTAAGGGTGGTATTAGAAGCAGAGATTCCTGAAGCACAGTGGGCTGAATCCAGCTACCAACAGCTGTTGTCTTTAGAAGAAAGATGAAAGAAAGCTCTGCATCACACTCAGGTATATCAGCAGAGGATAGCGAGAGCCTTCAATAAGGGAGTCAAGGTCAGGCCAATTAAAGAAGGAGAATGGGTGTTGAAGCAAGCCAGGCCAATTCCTTTTGATCCTAAGAGAAAGTTTAAGCCAAATTGGGAAGGTCCATATCTAGTCAAGAAGATCTTGCCTAAGGGAGCTGTGAAGATATCAGATCTAGAAGGAAATGAGTTTTCGGGAACTTGTAAACCTGGATCGTCTTAAGAAATACTATCTTTAAGAAAAATGTACAAAAATAAAACAAATCCCAATAAGTTGAAAATCCGTTTGGGCGGCTCATTCAAAAATAAGGGAGCCCGTTAGGATGAAAACCTCACAAAGATGCATTCTAAGCAAAACTTAGGGCAAAAGCCTGCTAGGGTGAAAACCTCTGAACATGGGGGTAGTCTAGGCAAAAATTAAAGCTAATGAGAGAAGAGAGAGAGATGGCAGTAATATCATTTATAATTATTAAAGTACGCTTCTGTGCTAATATTAATAAAATAAATTTTGCAAAAGAAAATTGTCAAACCTACTTATGATGTCTGATTCTATGTTTGCATAACTAAAAAGCTAAAACTTTGCATAAATAAGGGAAATGCTTATGAGACTTATTTTTCCTATTTTTTTTTCTTCCTTTTGTCTTTCATCATGTCTTCAAAACTTGCATCCAATTTTGCTCTTGCATCATTTCTTGCCCTTTTTGCTACATTTTTGTTACTTGCAGCCATCAGCATATCACCTCATTCTCTCAGTTTCTCTTTAGAAAGATCAGCCTGCATGTCAAGCCAAGACTGGTAATCTTCATCTATTTCATCTTGAAATAAAGTCCAAGCTCCATAAGAAGAATTTGCACTCACCGAAGCAACCTAAACCTTGTACTGATCATCCATAGTGATACTTTAGGTGAAGCTCAAGTTTCTCTGAATGGTCCAGCCAACCCAACGATCTTGGATGTCTCTCAAGAAATAAGCAGTAAGCTATAAGGCATAAAGATGGGAATAGCACCAGGAATCCTCTGCACCATTCCATATTGTCTGCATACCCTAACTGGACAGTAAAAAGTCATTGTTCCAAAACCAATAACTGGAACACAGTGGTCTACACAGCCGATAGTAACAAAAGAAAGATTCCACCATGAACAGCTTCAATGGATTTGATCCTCGCTCCTAGAAGAAAAGAAGTTAATCTAGCCACTAGTTTCTTACAGAGTAGCACGCTGAACTCCAGACAAAGCATGTCTCCTAGATTGCCATTGACGAGATTTGTAAGTTTTGGGAATAACTGGGGGCATCATGACAGCCAATTTTCCCATAAGCCAGATTGAAAAAGATTCACAGAGTCAGAAGAAGCCTTGACAAAAAATTGGGAAATAGTGAACACCAAAACAAACACACTCTAAAGGATGATTGACAGTTTTTTGCAAAATTTCACGATCCTAGGAGGATTGTATACATAACACTCCATGCATTCATTATAGGAAAAACATAAATAAACCATGCATACATACTGTATATATATGCAAACATTCTTAACATGCAGGTTCAAGTACAAGGTTTACAAATCCTAAAGATACATAAAGTTCAGAAATTCAAATAAACAAGAAGATGCAGGAGTGGACTATCCAGCATAGTCCTCCTCCTTATCATCATTAACCTCCTCATCTTTATCATCCTCCTCCTCCTCAGCTTCATCATCAGCATCCTCAATATCATCCTGAGGAGCCTCTGGCTGTCTAACATCATCCTGAGGAGGCTCCTGATCCTCTTCAGCATCCTCCTAGTCATCAACATCCTCATCATCCTATGCAGCCTCAAAATCTGCAAGACGGCTCTTCAGCTCAGCATTTATCCTAGAGGCTGAAGCATAGGCCTCTCTTCAGGCATAACAACACTCAACAGTGTATGCCTTGCTAGCCTGGTATAAAGAAGCAAGATAAGCCACCTCATGCACATGAACCTGGATATGAATGGGTCAGTTTTTGGAAACCAGATAATAAAATCAAAAGGTGAAAAGGGGAAGACTTACATGAGTGCACCCGCTGGTGAAAGTAATAGAAGAGCCAGCTGGCTGCAGAGTATGCTCAATAATGCCCACATGAGATCTATGCATGACCGTCGAGCTAGGAAACTCTGTGATATGGCCAAGGATGACACAACTATCATCATCTGGAGCATGTCCTCATATTGGACAAGTTGCACGTGGCCTGGGGGCATCTAGCCCATGGAATGATCGCCCAAGACCTCTAGTACTGGAACTAAGAATATCATTAGCCTGAGAACGTGCTCGGGGGCGAGGTCTGAGAGGAACCTCAGCTGCTTAATCCTCAGTATCATCAGCATCATCATCAGAATCATCATGATCAGGGAAAGTGATGATACCCATCTGAATCTGTAAAGTGGCAATCCTAGTTAGAAGTCAAAGAGTCCATTAAAAGGAAAAGCTGAGTAACATTACCTTAGAAAGCATCCTGTCAGACATAGGAAGTGCAGGAAGGCATCGTCGTCTAAGGAACTTCTGA
>CANYLF012761248.1:0-11097 GCA_948193215.1 Bocquillonia castaneifolia
TTTAGAAAATTAAAAATTAATTAACCTAATATTACCTAATTATTTCAAATTACAGAAAAATAATTATCAATTACAGTAAATATACTCTAACCTAAAATTAAGAAATATATTATTTAATTTAATTATTAACCAAAAAAAAAAAACCTACCTCCGACGACGGCGAACCAGCTGCCGGCGATGAGCAGTAGCAGATGGAGTGGGGAGCTCGCAGCAACGACGGAGGGTGGAAGAAGGCGGGCACAAGGTGACAGACGGCTTCTCTGGCGATGGTGGCGGCGGCTAAAGGCGTTGGTGGTGGAGAAGAGCAGCAGACGCTGTTGGGTTCGCCGGCGAAGAGAGAACGGCTGCGGGTGGAAGAAGGAGAAAAAAGAAAGAAAAAAAGGAGAAAAGGTCTGGTGCATTTTTTATAAAGCTTTAAACTCTGCGATGGACTAAGCCGTCGCAAAATATCATATTGTCCGTCGCAGAGTTGAAACCTGAAATTAGGGTTTTGATTTCAATGGTCTGCGACCGCTTGTCCGTCGCAAATTTTAAACTGTCCGTCGCAGAATTGCATTTGAAATTAGGGTTTTCCCTCTCCAAATTTGCGTCGAAATCCGAAACGGCCGTCGCAAATTTGCGACGGTTATCCGCCACAGATATTTATCATTCCGTCGTCAAATTATAGCGCCAACCACATTTTTTGGCGCGGGCTTCCCTCACAAAAAACTGCTACCAAGTTTGCGACGGACTAACACTGTCCGTCGTAGAATGTAATAATTGTTTGACTTTCGTCCTCATTTTGCATCCACTTGGTCGCAAATCCTTTAAATCTGCGACGGATGCACTGTTCGTCACAGATTTCCGTCGTAAATTACAGACTTTCTTGTAGTGATATTATTCAACAAATTATATAAGAGGGAAATAAGATTGTACTAATTATTGTTTCTCTAAAAAAGGATAGTGTTTGACTCAGTATTAGATTAGGAGATCCTTCCATTTAGGTTAAGAAAGTGATTACTTAGTATAAAGGGCATTTTAAACTAAATGAAAAGTTGTGCTTTGGTCATAGTAATTAATGCTCTGTAAATAGAGTCACTCTATTGAGAAATGAAATAACATTTTTAAAGTAAAGAAATTTAAAAGTGTTTGTGAAAAAAAATAAAAAATAAAATAAAAAGCCCTAATAAATCAATTGACACATGAAGATATGCTTACAAACCTCTCAGTCACCTTCAAACATATCAACTTGTATATTTTAATATTTTTAAACACCCATATGATGATGTGGCACATATATTTTATCAAACATCCATTTTAATTCTTATCAAATAGTATATTTGATCCTTGGTAAATATTTTATTAGTTCATGAACCATTTTTAAAAATAATTAGAATGATAAAAAAATATTATTTTTAAAAATTTAGGAACTAAAAAGATATTTTTGAAGGGTCAAATATAATTGATGAGGAGTAAATTGGATATTTTTCAAACACATACTATTCAAATGTTTAAAAGTGTTAAACTAAATAAATTCATGTGTTTAAAAGATTTAAATAAACAAGTTCATGTGTTTGAAAGGTTACTCGAAAACTATAGATGATTGAGAAGTTTTTCAGTATAAGTTTTAATTTATGTATTAAGCAAATTAAAAGTGTAGAGATAAATAAAAGAAACGTCAGTTAGAAAGAAAAAGTGAGATGAGACCAAAGTAGTTAAATGACACACCCTATCACCCTGAGATATATAGTGGGTATGAAGGTTTTGAATCTCATTTCAAAAGCCGTTTCGATTTTTCTATTGGAATGGAATATCTTGGTATCGGAATATTTTAATGTTCTGTTTGAGACTTTTATTATATGTGTGTGTGTGTGTCAAAATTCCAATAATAAAATATGACTATAAATGATAAATCTTATAAAACATAACTAATGCATAAAATTAATATTTTTAAAATGTAAATATTTTTAGATAATACACTAAATTAAAGTTTAAGTAATTTCAAATAATATTCTTCACATAATAAATTATTTAATAAAAAATTTTAATTTTTTTCAAGAAAAACAATACCTAAATTCATTTAGAATAACAAGAATCGAACTAAAAATTTAACCCTCTTCATTTCAATTTATTTTTTATTCTTATTTTTTTATTTTCATGTCTCGATCATTTCAACCTTATCTCAGTCATCTCAGATTTTTCTCGGCCAAGACAAAACGAAATAAAATCCGAGAACTTACCATGACCATCTCGTTCCGTTTTTTTATGCCGGAATGTGACATCTCAACCGTTTGGGCCGAGACGGGATTGATAATCTTGATATATATGGAATATGGATGGATAAATAGGTTTAGATAATTTTTTCCACATATTTGAATTTTAAAGGATGATGGATTTTTTCTCATGACTATTTTTTTAATTTTACAGGTTAAATTGATAAGATTTGTTCAAATTTTAAAACCTTGGATAAATTTAAAATTTAATGTTTGTCAATTTGTTTAATTGCAAATACTATTTTAAAAGTATATATACAGAACTTCAACGACTATTATATCATTATATTTTTACATTAAAAAAGAATTAGTTATCTACCTTTAATATGTGTAGGGAGAAATAAATTTATACTTAAATATTACATAATTAAATTTATTTAAGTATTTTATTATATTAAAAAATAAAATTAAGCTAATTTATTCCATAAATTTACTAAAAAAGTTATGTATTTAAATTATAATATAAAAAATGAGAAATTATTAAAAAAACTATAAGTTAAGTAATATATAAACCTTATTAAATGTTAATTAACATAAACAAAAGTAATGCATTATTTTTTTTCTTTTAATCACACTTATGCTATGTTTGGAAAAGGAAAAGGTAAAATAAATGGGAGAAGGAAAATAAATGTGGAAAATAAACATGATATTTATTTTCCCTTATTTGGATGAAAATGAAAAATAAATAAGGAAGGACTACTCCTACTCTTTTAAGTTTGTTTAAAAAAAAAAAAAAAAAGAGGTTTGCTTATTTTGTTTCATAGTTTCACTTGCTCGTCCACTATTATCGAGGCAGGTTCTCTGCATTTGCCTAGTGTTTTCGATGATGCTTTCATTTAATCACGTATATATATTTTGGGTTGGAAACTTAGTTGCAAACGAAATGAACGGACAATTTCATTGGTGACTAGATCAGGTCATTTCTTTTTTTTTTTTTTTTTTAATCTTGCATTCTTTCCAAAAAGAAAAATTGAAATTCAACATATATAGTTTATGGGGTAAAGGTGCAAAAACACCATTGATGTTCAGCTTGGGGAGCACATAACTGATAATTCAAGTTTTTTCTAGTCATATTACCCATTCATCTAACAGAGAAGTTAACTCTGCTATCTCTTTATCAATTCATAACTCTCTCTCTTTAAAAAATCACAATTCTCTTTTTAATAATAAACATAGACGCTATTCAAAAAATATTACTTATCAGTTTGAATTCAATTTGATTCTAAATGTGTTGTTTCATTTCAATCGACACGACATATTCTTTATTAGAATCCATGTCTACCAGTTGCAACTCAACCTAGATCGAGTCTTGTTGCGATGGTTCTGCTGCTCCTGTTCTTGAATTCGTTGTCATAGCTTCAATTATCCTCTCCGGAATTGCTAGCGTCGGTATTCCTCTCATCGGAAAGCACCATCATTTCTTTGTACTGATGGCAGCCCTTTCGTCACTATAAAGGCTTTTGCTGCTACGGGTTTTGTTCACATGTTATCGGGCGGGTCGGAGCCTTTTGTTTACACGAATACCCATTGACCAAGTTCCCATTTTCAGGTTTTTTTTTACTATGATGGCTGCTTTGTTCATTTCCTTTGTGGATTTTGTGTTGAATTAGGCAAATGAGGAGCATGTTCGGGTCAAATCTGTAGATGCGGGTACGGATTCAGGAATTGAACCGTTTATGGATGAAAAGAAGAGAGAGATCTAGAGTGTGATTGAGGTCGAGGAAATTTAGGACGGCAAAACCATCATCATATTGACAAGGGAAGCGATGTTCTGGAGTGAGGCAATAATCCACGAATACAACGATGGCCGGGGGAAGAGGATTTTGAGTAGATAGTTGATGTGGTAGTTGGGGTTCTGAAATAATGATGGATGCTATTAAATTTGAAGGAGGGTCAAGTTCTAGAATTATTGCTGCTAAGGTTATTGTTGACTAGAATTGCTAGGCTATTAGTGTTCTTGGTGAATTTAGACAAGAAACCAATAGTCAGGTCTGAATAAAAGGAAGTTATTCTTCCTACTTTCTGTTTTACTGTTGTAGTTGATTGATGGCTATAATAATCGCTAATTAATTAGTTTGCTTTTGCTTTCTGGGTGGAGATTGCTCACCTCTTGTTGTTTTCTTATGTTATTTACACGTCTCTAACATTTAGCTAGTATCAAAGCTTCCCATTTGCTGTGTAAATTGTACCAACTGAAGTAGATGCTTCAAGTGCTAATCCCATCCAAACAGAACTCAAAGTTATGTCCTTATATACACATACTTCTATTTGTTTTTTTTTTTAATCAATTCCTCAGTGTTACTGAATACCTAGATAGGAGATATAAAATTGGCAAAGAAAATATGGTTTTGGATGAGAGAAGTAAGTTTATTTTGGAGAGCTTTTATGTTTATCATTAAAGAGCCAAGTGTATTTTTTAAGAGAGTATGAAGTGATAAAGAGTTCACAGAGTTAACTTTTCTGTTAGATGAATGGGTAATATGACTAGAAAAACTTGAATTATCAGTTAAACGTCATTTTTTAAACTTTAATGGTTTATGTGTTCTCGGAGCTACTTTGCCCTAGTTTATATCATCAATCTGAAAAAGCCAAACTTCCAACTTTTTTTTTGGACATATATATTAAATTTCCAACTTTTTTTGTGGACATATATATGAGACCAGTGTTTTAAAAACCAGACCAATGACTAAACCGATAGAGTACTGATGACTAAACCGATAGAGTTATTAATTCACGGTTCAATCAGTTTAATTATCAGTTCAATCGGATAAATACGCTAGACTATATTCAAGTGTTAACCCAACTGCTTTGGTTTGTTCTCAAATGAAAAAAAAGGTAGCTTCCTAAAAACACAAAGAAAAAGACAGAAAATGGTGCAGCCCACCGATCACCATTCCCATCAGATGGCCCACCCATCACCATCACCATCACCATCAGATACCCTTTCTCTCCTTCCACCTTCTCTCGCGTCCTCCTCCATTTTTTTGTTCCTTCGTTTTCTTCTTCCCTCTTTCTTCTCTTCACCATGTTATCCTTTCCTATTTCCATTCTGTTGTTTTTATATTAAATTCGTATTGTTTTATTATTGAATTTTGTCTTCCTTTTAAGTACATGAGAGATTAAAAAGTATAACTTATGACCATAAAAGATTGGGTCTTTCTTGATTTAATTTAAAGGTAGGGATATATTGATTATTTCTTGAATTCTTTTGTTTACATATTTCCCCCTTTTTTTTATCTAATGATGTTAAGTTTTTTTTTTAATTTTAATTCATTTTCCTAAGAGAAATAAAAAATTGATGAGTTAATGGTGAAGATCTAATGTATTTGATATTGTTGAGTTATGAATAATTAATTCGGGTTTCCTTTTTTTTTTTTTTTTTAAATTTGAACTTCTGTTCATATGTTAAAAAAAAAACATTTGTTCATCTTTTTTTTTGTCCGAAGGGTTGATTTTTCTTCAGGTATTCTGATCCGTATAGAATATAAAGATTGTCTCCCAAGAAAGTTGGTAATTTTGAATATTAATAACACAATTCACAAGGATTATCCAAGAACAATGGTGAGTATTGCAAATCAAGAATAACCAAACACTAAACTAGACTAAAGCAATCAAACATACAGCATAAAACATGAACTAAAGTAACCAAACAAAACAATAATGTTTAAGCAAGCAAATAACTCTAACAATCTAGATTCAACCAATAATAAAAGACTCTTTAGAGTTTGATTGACCCTAAGCCATGAACACAAAGATCAAACAAGCATAAACTTGGTCAGACAAATCACTTTCAAAAGGGGTAGGGAAGGCAAGCTAACTCTAACTTATCTCTAAGCTTAGAGTACTAAGATTATCAACAATGAATATGACTCTCATCAAAATCCATGTACAAGCATCTAGCATAAAGCATCAATATCCCCTTTATATCCTTGCAAGCAACCACACATATGCACATCAATAGCAATCAACATCTCTCAACATCAATCACCATTCAAAATAGCATCCATGTGATGGCCAAGCACACAAACACAAAAAATAAGCATACATATGGGTAAACCCTTAGAGAGAGAAAGTCAAAACCAAGCTTAAACATACATATCACCACATGTTCATAGGTAACCCTAGAGCATAAAACACTACTCACAATCCATCATAAATAAACAATAATCAATAATATAAAGATAATAAAGAAAGATATTACCCATAGGAGCACTAATAAGTAAAGGAAAACAAAAGATTTCTTGAAGTAAAGTAGAGGTACTTAATATATTTGATGGAAATGAGAATTTTTACAACCTAAATCTATGATAATCCTAAGTTAATCCATTCTAATTTGATGTTTCTCACTCTAAAAATCCTAAATATTTCTCTCTCTAGTGGTGGGAAATGATAGAAAACGAGCTAAGGGTTTAAAATAGGAGTTCGTGTCATTTAAAAAACACATCAGCATGTAGACATGGCCTAGGCCGTCTAGGGGCTCCCTTTTTTCACTGTTGTAAGCTGTCTTCAATGGTGACGAACGGGTCATGAGAGGTGGGAGGCATAGGCCGTGTCTCACCTTGGTCCTTGGTGGCTTCAACAGTTAGTCTGTCTTACGGAGGGCATATCTCACCCATCCGGACTCCAAATTAAGAAATTCTTGAGATTAAAATGAAGTTCAGGATGTCTACTTCATTTTTCATGTTTCAAACATTTTCTAATTTAGTCGTTTTCATTCCCAAATTGCCCTCGAGATTTTACTGCTACATTGAAAACAACCTTTGGAGTACTCCCCGGTGTGTACGTAGCTTGTATCTCCCTCATCTTAGCACCAACTGGCCTAATTCAAATTGCAATTTGAAGCAGACTCAGAATGCTAGATTTTTGTAGCTTTTCATCCCAAGATTCCACATTTCCCGCTCCAATCCTCCAAAGTTGACCGATTCGTTGAAACCGCACTTAAGTCTTTAAGAGCTAAAATCCCAAATTGTGTCTAATGGTTCCCAAACTCTTTAAGCTTGCTACTTATGCCAAAACTACACAAAACAAGTGTAAATCACTTAAGAAATGCAAAAACAATTGAATTGATACTTGTATAAAGCAATAAAGGGGAAAATGCATGGTTAACACTTAGTTTTGGGTGAAAATTCCCCCAAACTTAGCATCTTCAATCCCTAAATACTATATGTGTTTCACACATATCATATTCTAACCTGGTGGTTTCTTCGAAGTTGTCAGTTTAGCGAATTTTGACCGGTTTAGCAGTTTTGACCGGTTCAAAGAGGTTGAACCGGATGTCCGATTAAATAGGGTGAACCCAAAAGAACTAGCATTCGGTTCGCGGTTGAACCGGCTGAGGAGCTAACAAGTTAATTTTTTATTACTTTTTTTTATTTTAAAGCACCGAATTAAATCTAGTAAACTGTATTGAATTGAATTGATCTGAAAGAACCGAAATCCTGAACTGTACTGGATCGAAAAATTAAGATAATACAAGACGGTGATTTTTTTTTTCAATTTGATTCCGAATCCTCATTTTAAAAATACCCAAACTTCAAGACGATTTTGAAAATTTTGAAATCTCCGAACTGGACGAACTTTGCCAGTCCTAGTTGAATGGTTTCATTTATGCATTAGAAAAAAAAAACTTTCATTCATGCATTAAAAAGTCATGCAATGTTTTTTTATATATATTTAATCATCAACGTTGACAATATTAAATTGATTATGTGATGACCCTTTTCGGAAATTTGAGCTAGATGTAAACTAAATTATTAAATCAATGTTGTCCACAGTAAAAAGAAAAAAAAGGATATAAGTAAATATGATTTTTTTATTTGATGAATGACTACTGATCTCACATTTTTTTTAATATTGATATGGTATGACTAGAGTAGGCAGGAAGAAAAGTAGTAAACAAGAGGCGGTGCATATAGCAGTATAGCACTTTTTTAATTTTTAAGTTTGCTTATTTTGTTCCATAGTTCCACTTGCTTGTCCACTATTATCAAGGCAGCCTCTCTGCAATGCCTAGCGTTTTCGATGATGCTTTCATTTAATCACATCCAATCACTTGTATATATTTTGGGTTGGAAACTTAGAGCAAACTAAATGAACGGACAATTTCATTGCTGACTAGATCAGGTCATTTCCTTCTTTTTTTTAAAAAAAAAAATCTTGCATTCTTCCTGAAAAGAAAAATTGAAATTCAACATATAGTAAAACCTCGATAAATTAATATCGTTAGAATCAAAAAAAAATATTATTTTTTTTAAGATTATTAATTTATCAAATAATACTTTAATAGAAAAACTATTATTTAATCAATGTTATTAATTTATCGAATATTATTAATAGAGGTTTTAATATACATAGTTTATAACTTTATATCATCAGTTCATTTCGGACTAAAAAAGCCAAACTTCCAACTTTTTTTTGTGGACATATATATTAGACTGAGCATCTAGCTTACCCATGAAATTGGTTATGGCAATTAAGTATTGGTGTTACTCTCTTTACATTTGTTGGTGTTTGATGTGCTCTTTCAACCAAATTACATGCCTGCAAAATGAAACTGATCGATTTGCTTTGATATCTTTGAAAGAATCAATTTAGGAAGATTCATTTGTTGGAAAAATTAATAAATTGACCCGGGCACAAGCGGTGGAGAGGAAGTAGGACTAATCTTCTCTCGATCTCAACACAAAACTCAAATAAATAGTTAGGGTTGATCAAATCCTAACCAAACATTAAAGCATAATGAACAAGTTTCATACACATAAGAGAAACCACAAGATTATATTTAATAAATCATGAAATAGCAACAAAGTTCAATATTACATCCCTTACACTTGATTAACAAATTAATTCATAGTGAAAATGAAGATAAAAACATGGATAGAACAAACCAAAAGATGAAAACCCATGAAGACTATGATTGTTGATGGAGAAATGGAGGAGGAAGTTGATGAAGATGAGGGCTTTCAATCTCTTGAAAATTTCCCTAAACCATTGTTTTGATCTTCCAAAAGTTGTAAATGGAAATAGAAAAGTGTTTGTCTGTGTGGTGGGTGGCTAGGGTTCTCCTTGGGTCTTTTTTGAAAGGTCTTTTATGTGAGAGTGTGAAAAGGGCATTTTTGGAAGGAGAAAAGCACATTTAATAAGTGCTGGAAAAGTGACAGGTGGGAGAACATGACCTGAACATTACTTATGTTCGAGTCATGTACTACACTATTCTTTTTTTCTTAAAACTCCATTAACATGATCACTACATGAGCACAACATGGGCATGTTCTTCCCCTCCTTGAACACTTGGACTTCTACTTTACTTGGCCTCCTTTTTCACCATATCTAGGCACAAATGCTTCTCATCTATCTTCCTTTAAGCTCAAGCACCTCCTTTCACTCCCCCAACTTCTTCCTTTCTTTAATTCTTTGCCATTCCCAATCAATTTCTCTATTTATCTATTAAAGCACAAATTAGACAAAATTAAGTTCTAAGATAAAAAGATCATACCAAAAATAATATAAGATAAAGAGAATTTGCCTCGAATATATATATAAAAATTGAGCTTATCAAGCTCCCCCACACTTGAATCATTGCTTGTCCTCAAGCAAAAACAAATAACATTTAACAACTTAAATTCAAATCTCTCACAAAAGATCATCCTAACAAATAAATCCTAACAAAACATGAGCATAGTTATTTTTGAAAACTTCTTCATTAAAACAAGCATACTTGTACTAATCCTCTTAATCATTTAATTCAAGACAAAATCTTTTTGAAAACAAGATTCAAAGCACAAGAGGTGTGAGAGAGTCCTAGTATTAATTTTCAACTTAGCATAACAAATAGACCATCACAATGAATTGATTGAACAAAAATGCTTACAAATTCAATACCCTCACTAATGGTTCACTCAATGCTCTCAAGTGTCTAAGGGTATTTAATGAGAACTCTCAAGTTAATTACTAGTTCAACTCCTACTATAGGCTTGCCACAAAATTAAATCTTTACCACTTAGTAGGAACAACATGCAACAATCAAAGGGGCTTTTATTGGTTGTAATATGGTTAAGGATGGGGTAGGAAAATGGCTTTTTAGGTGATTAAGGACTAAGGATTTCAAAAATCAATAAATGAAGTCATTATGTAAAGGTGTTTCTCCCACACAAAATAGAGACAACTAAACAAAACTAGACAAACAAAGCAATCATTTTTTTTTGGACTTGCTTATTTACAATTGCAACTAACCAAGATGATTATTTATTCTTTTCTTTTTTTTTCTATATTTTTTTCGAGAACAAACATTAAAATTTCCTTTTTTTTTCATTTCTTCTCCTCTTCTTTTTTTTTCTTTTCACAATTTCTTTCATAAATATTCACCAAAGAAACTAACATAATAAATGCACCCAATTAAACTTAAATGACTCCATCTAAAATATAACACAAATCCTTAGCCCTTAAAGGGATAGAACAAAGAGCGATAGATAAGTAACTGACTAACCGCAAGTGTACGGGTCAAAGTAATAAAGAATAAAGTTCATTTCCCAAGAGAGTTGGCAATTTGAATATTAATCACATAATCCACAATCAATTATTCAAGCAATCGATAATGATTTTGGAGTAAACAAGCTAAAGCAATAATAATCAAGCATAAACAAAAACAAACAAACTAACTCAATTTCACTAAATAAATAATCAATTAAAAGCAAAGTAAGATGCAATTATAACAATTGGAAAATGCAATCAATAATTAAAACACTCTAGAATGGGGATCCATCCAATCCATCAATAGCCAAACTATGAAATTAGAGGCAAATGATTATCCAAACTCACTCTAACCTAAGGATGAAGGAGGTACTAA
>CANYLF012761423.1:0-15514 GCA_948193215.1 Bocquillonia castaneifolia
CTATTCCACAAAATCAAAGAATTCATATTCCAATGGAATAAGTATTCCTTAACATAATTTGAACCAAAGCAAGGAATACCTATTACACATGGAATAGCTATTCTATTCCACATGAATTCCATGAACCAAACATGGCCTTAGTTTGTAATTTTTAGCAAGAATCTTGCACTAAATAAAAATCTTCTTGTCTATTTTAAAAGATGTCTCTCTAATTTCTCTCTCTTCTTCTTCTTCTGATCCTCTCTTAGCTATGAAATCTTGAATCACGATCTGTTCATCTAGCAATCTAAAAGAACTAGCTTGGCAGTCTCTTTAGATTCAGTCCAAAAGAACTAGCCTTCCAAGGTCAGGAAGGCTGTTTCTTGGCATACAATTTGAGGATTGAATCTTGTCCTGAAAGCCTTGAGCTTACAGTATGAGGATTGCTGGATTGTACAGCTCTCGGCCCTTCTTGGTATCAGAGCCTTGTTGTTGGTTGTTGTTGGTAAAGAAGAACAAGAACTGTTACACTATGGCTTTAACCTCTGAAATTACTACCCAAACTTCTACACTATAATTATCACCTTCATGTAAATTGCACCTAGCTAATAAAATAGACCACCTTGTAGAAATCTCCCATATTCCAGAATCAGCCCAGATAGAAAAATCCCTTGTACCTATTATCAATCCTTATAATGTTTTCAAAAAACAAACCTCCATCGAGAAAACCATCTAAAGTCTTATTTCTAAACCTTCCTTAGCTGTTAAAGAATATGTTCAATCATTTGCTCTTTCTCAGTGTTCTTTGACTGCTACTACACAGGAACAGTATGTTTCACTTGAGATCTCTCAAGATTTTATTGAGGAATGGAAAAAACAGCATTATTCTCATCTCCATCTTGGTGCTATTAGACTTGTTCTATCCTACCATGGAAGAATGGGTTTACCAGTCACAACACATATGTCTCTCTTAGATACTCGTTATCTAAGATATGCGCATGCAATTATTGGGTCAATAGTGACTACACTCAATACTGGAAGTATAGTCCTCACTTTCTTCCCTAATTTTAATATGTCACTCAGTGATCCATATTTGTCCACTGCCTTAAAAGTCTAAGTTCAGATCACAGGAGTTGATCAAGTTGCTGATTCACTAGCAGTAACTCTTCATCACCAGATAGTATACCGTCTTCAGGACCATGCTATCAATCTTCAGCTTCCAGGCTTCAATCTTCGTTAGATGCCTTATTCATCCTAGCTGAAGCAAGACAAGTTCTAACAATTGTCCAGACTCCTAGACAGCTTGAAAAAATAGATTTGGAAAAGCTAATCCTTTAGGAATGGCTTACCAATTACGAGAAGCTTCATCAGCAACAGACCAAACCAATTTAGGCTACAGATCCTCTGTTCATCAGAGAAAAAGATGGTACTGTTAAAACTATCTTTATGAAAACTGAAGAAGCTGCTACTCCTTCTATTTTTTAGGCATCAATGATAGAACCTCTTTCTTTTCCTAAAGAAAAAGGTCTTCCAATCCTCTGTTTCACAATAACAGGCCATCATGTGTACCCAGCAAAACTTAATGGTCATTCTTTATGGGATACACCTGCTCAGGGATGTGTGATTCTTCTTGTACAAGCCATGAAGATTATGAGATCTGCTTACCTGCTGAAAAACCTAGACTGATTCCAAAAAGATTTTACAGCACCCTATGTTCCTTTTTCTCCATTAGAAAAAGAAAAGATGATGATTCAGACTCAGATGGTCCTTGGATAGGAATCCCAAAAGAAAAGCAGATGTTAGATAAACCTCTTTCATTTCCTCCTCCTTTGCCAGTATATGATGATGCTCTAAAGATTCTCAGAGAAGAAGAATTACTCCAGAAACAACATACACTTTCATGTTCTATGGAAGTTTGTCCTCCATCTTCTTCAGTTGTGTCTATTGCGAAATGTTTCATGATCAAAGCTACTGATTTCCCTCCTCTTGGGAAAACCACAAACATGAGATCAGAAATTACTCCATCAGAGGTAACTCCTTCAGGAAAGTTGAAGGAATTCACACAGGTAGAAGAAGTTCTCAATTGGCAAACTTCTAATGCCTTGGCTCAGAATACTTACCTCCAAAAGATTGATGGGAAGATCGATCAATTTATCCAGCATACTAGACAGCTGGATGGGAGCCTTTGCAATTTTTCTCAAGAAGTCATTAATCTCTATAATGACTTGAAGGATAGATTTCAGATCCTTGATCAAGATCTAAGAAGACCACAACAACAGCTTTTTTCTCCAGAATTCAGAGAAAAGGAAAGAAAAATTATGCAGATAAAGAGGCAGCTACAACAGATTGAACAAGATTTTCAACAATCTAAACCAGTACCAGCACTAATATCTGCTGTACCAACCTTTATTTCTGCAACTTCATCCTCTTCATTCCTTTTTCCTACTTATCACTCACCTTTTCCTCCTTCTTCATCTACTCCATCCACAAATTTTCCATTTATTTCCTTTTCTGAATACTACCCCAAAATAACAAAACAACAAAACAAAACCTTTACCCTCGCCAGAAAAGAAACCTGATTTACCAGACCAATCTTTTATTGGTATTGATTCCAGTTCAGATTCTTCAGAATCTTTTGAAGGATTTGGAATGACTGGCATCTCCGAAATCTTCATGAATACACAGCCACCTCTAGAAGAACCAGAAGAACTAGAACCCACAATAGAAGAACCTGAAGATACAGACACTCTCCTTCGAAATTCCCCTCCAAAACCAAGTGCTGGTCCTTGGTTTACATTTGATGATCTTCCTCCATCTCGGTGGAAAGAAAGGCTTTCTCAGTTCATAGCCTGGATTGACCTATAGATGCCTCAAGATGATGCTACTCTTAGAAAAGTGCTCACAGAATTCACTACTAGATTCACTGGTAGTCTGAGAGATTAGTTTTAAAGTTAATCTCTATATGTCAGAGTAAACTTTGTCAGCCTTCAGTCAGCCATAAATGCCCTTCATAATCAATTTCTTGGTGATCATGGCTTGATTATCAAGCAACAGAAACAAGAACACTTTGATCAGAAATGCTGCTTGTTAAAGATAAAAGATTTGGAGAAACATTACATGGCAATGTCCAAACTTTACTTTCTTATTGGCACATCAGAGGGTGATTATACGTTGAAATATACGTTTGTGGCTTCTCTTCCAGAAGAAACTCAAATAGAAATAAACAAAATGATCTCTGACATAAATCTTCTTGTTACTGCTATCACCTTTGGACAAAAATCGCAGTTTACTCTTGCCTCCATAAAAAAACTGTGTGATCAACAAGAGTTTTTTAAGAAGTTCTCTTTGGAGAATCTTACTATCAAAAAGCCATGCAGTAAAAGTCATTTACAGATCAAATGCAAGTCCTCTCAATGTGATTACAAAGGAAAGAAAAAGTCCAGACATCATTTCCAGAAATACTCAGATGGCAGGAAAAGAGGATTCAAGAAGAAATCTCCTTCAAAGAAATTTTGATATTTCAGGAAGAAAAAGAATCGGAGTTACAAGTTAGACAGATGTTTTATCTGCAGAAAGAAAGGCCACTTTGCAAAGGATTATCCTAAGAATCCTCAAAAAGCTATAAAATTGATACAGCAGGTAATCTCTTGCCTTGAATTGCCTGATTCATTTGAAGAAGATCTAGAGTCACTTTTCTCGGAACAAGAAGATGCAACACCAGACATCTTATTTGTTGTTACAAATGAAACCTTTGAAGAAAGTCAGTCAGACTCTTCAGATTCAAACTCAGATTCAGATTCAGAATCTTCTCTTCACTTTTAATGGTGGAATCTTCTCCCAATCTTATCCCACAAACCCCTTTCTCTTTCTCTCCAGTTTTACCTCAATTTTCATTAAACACGGTCCCTCCTATACCCTATGTCCCTATTCATGTTCTTCCATCCAAATATTCTAAACCGGTTTCAGTTATAGCTTTCTTTGATACATGTGCACAAAAAAGTATGATGAATCCAAAGGTTCTCCCTAAAGAATTTTGGAAACCTCATACACAGCTCTTCAGAGCTGCCAATGGTCAGACATTGAAAACCTCTCTGATTACAAAGCAAAGGATCGGTATTCGATTTTTCCCTGACTATGTCATATGGACTCATATCATTGGTTCAGAATTACTTCACAAAGACCTTCTTGTTGGTTTTGATCTTTATCACCATGTTCAAAAATTACAAATCCTACCTACTGGAATAAAGTTCAAAAGATAGTTTCAGCCTTACACTGTTACTCCTAACCTTTTCGTTATTTATGAAACACCACCACCATTTTCTCATTATAAAGAACTGTTTTCACTTTTCTATCCAGAGTCTCATTCTCAATTCAATCACCCTTCCCCTCTCTGGAAAAATCCAAAGTTCTTTATCAATCTCCCTTTTAAGCTTAATGAAGATATTAATCCTACCAAAGCCACTCATCCAAGAATGTCTCCTTCAGATCTAGCCTTGGCAAAAGCTGAATGTTTATCCTTAGTCCAACAAGAATTGATTGAGCCCACAACTTCTCAATGGGCTTGCCAGGCCTTTTATGTTGAAAAAAGATCTGAAAGGCTCAGAGGAAAAAAGAGACTTGTTATTGACTATAAACCCCTCAACCATTTTCTTCAAGATAACAAGTTTCCTTCACCTCGCATTTCTACTCTCAAAGTCCATGTCCAAAAGGGCCAGTACTATTCAAAGTTTGATCTTAAAGCCGAATTTTGGCAATTGGGTATTGATCCATTTGAAAAATACAAAACAACCTCTTGTATACCAAATGTCCAATATCAATGGACTGTTATGCCCTTTGGTCTCAAAATAGTACCCTCACTATTTCAAAAATCCATGATTCAAATCTTTAAGTCCATCCTCCATTTATCTTTGATCTATATTGATGATATCCTACTATTCTCCGAAGATATTGATTCTCATCACAATCTCCTCAAACAGTTTTTTTCTATTATTCAACAGTATGGGATCATCATATTTGAAAAGAAAAGTATTATTGGCCAGACAAAAATTGAATTTCTTGGCATGCATTTCAAAAATGCTCAGTATACTTTTTGTCCACATCTCACCCAAGAATTGACAAAATTTTTAGATGAAAATCTGACAATCAAACAAGTCCAACAATTCCTTAGGATTCTCAATTTCATCAGAGAAGCTCTTCCTCATCTCTCCCAGAACACATGTCATCTTTCCAAAATGCATAAGAAAAATCCTCCACCTTGGACAGGTGAACAAAACACAGCTGTCAAAACCTTAAAACAATTGGCCAAAAATCCTCCACCTCTTACCATACCATCTAATGCACTGCTCATCATCCAGACTGATGCTTCAGACTATGCTTGGGGAGCAATTCTCCTTGAAAGTCTAGATAACAAAGAAAGTCTATGTGGCTATACATCGGGACAGTTCTCTCATGCAGAACTACATTACCATTCAACGTATAATGAAATCTTAACTGTTAAGTATGGAATTAAAAAATTTGAATTCTTTCTTATCAGCAATCATTTCAAAGTACGTATGGATAATTCCTCCTTCCAAAAAATTCTTGATTTCAACCAAAAAACCCTTCCAGAAGCACAGTTACTAAGATTAAAACATTGGTTTAGTAAATATGATATTAAAGTCCAACATATAAAAGGACACCAGAACCTCATCCCTGACTTCTTATCTAGACTCTCTAAATCAGAAGACTCTCAGCCTATCATCCTTCTTTCCTCAACCTTTAACCTCCCACTCTTGTTTATGGCTACCTCAAACACATCACCTTCTCCTCCAGATCTTCCTATAGGTTTCACCCTGAAACAAGTAAACAATTTTGCTAAAAATATGATGTTTCATTATTTAGCAATCATCCAACGAACCTTTTCTCTTCTAAAAGTCCCAGCTTTCTTTTATCCTGACCACCCATGGTATATGGTTTATCATCTTTCTCCCTCTCATCCTCAGATAGAAAATGCAATTTGGTTTCTCTGGTGTATATCCACCTTGTATTATCATGCTATAGAAGTCCCTGTCATGGATCTCCTGTACTTCATCAACATCTCCACTAATGAAGGTTCTCTCCCATGGATATTCCTAAAATGGTTCAAGACTCCATATCAATAGAAAAATGAACTCCTAAAGATCGTAAAAGATAATGGGTTGTTCAACCTATCTCCTGTAGAGGCTTCAAAGTATCATGCTGTCTTCATCCTCCACATGCCTGCATAGAGCACAAATATGCATTACAACTCAGAAATAATTGCAGAAGAGAAGACACACCTATTCCACTCACTTTACCTGCATGGATTCCTTCAATCAGTGGATGATATTTGATCAAACTCAGCCATCCTCTAGTAGCTCTCAGTTAGACACAATAATGCAAGATTCCCAGCCCAATGAGACTGAAGAGACTACGCTCACTCTCTCACTCACTCAACCACAGATGCCAACCTAGTCTACTCAGCCTATGCCACCTCAGTCTAATAATATCCCATCAGCCTCCAATTATGAATTAAGAAATCCTTGGTACTCTTCTTTTTATGGTGACGTTGACTCAGATGATGAAGAATGGTAGACAATGAACTTATCTTCTTCCCATCACATCTAAGAGACAAGGAGAATCTCTGGGTCCCACAAGTTTTATTTAAGTCTTTGTGTTTGGTTTTATGTCTTTATCAGCTTTAATTATTAGTCTGCATTATTAAAGTGTGTTTTGTAAGTTTCTTATTGGTTGTGTGCTGTGTAAGAATCCTATTCTAGGATTCATTCTTATCTGTAATAGTTTACTTGCCAGCTCTATATAAGGAGCTTAGTTTATAATTTTTAGCAATGAGTCTTCCACTAAATAAAAATCCTCTTGTGTATTTTAAAAGATGTCTTTCTAATTTCTCTCTCTTCTTCTTCTGATCCTCCTTTGGCTATGAAATCTTGAATCATGATCTGTTCATTTAGTAATCCAAGAAAGAACTAGCTCGATAGTCTCTTTAGATACAGTACAAAAGAACTTGCCTTCCTAGGTCAGGAGGACCATTTGTTGGCATATTTGAGGATTGAATCTTGTCCTGAAAGCCTTGAGCTTACAGTATGAGGATTGCTGGATTGTACAGCTAAAATAGACCATCTTGTAGAAATCTCCCATATCCCAGAATCAGCCCAGATAGAAAAATCCCTTGTACCTATTATCAACCCTTATAATGTTTTCAAAAAATAAACCTCCATCAAGAAAACCATCCAAAGTCTTATTTCTAAACCTTCCTTAGCTGTTAAAGATTATGTTCAATCATTTTCTCTTTCTCAGTGTTCTTTGACTGCTACTACACATGAACAATATGTTTCATTTGAGATCCCTCAAGATTTTATTGAGGAATGGAAAAAACAGCATTATTCTCATCTCCATCTTGGTGCTATTAGACTTGTTCTATCCTACCATGGAAGAATGGGTTTACCAGTCACAGCACGTATGTCTCTCTTAGATACTCGTTATCTAAGATATGAGCATGCAGTTGTTAGGTCTATAGTGACTACACTCAATACTGGAAGTATAGTCCTCACTTTCTTCCCTAATTTTAATATGTCACTTGGTGATCCATATTTATCCACTGCCTTAAAAGTCCAAGTTTAAACCACAGGAGTTAATCAAGTTACTGATTCACTAGTAGTAACTCTTCATCACCAGATAGTATACCGTCTTCAGGATCATGCTATCAATCTTCAGCTTCCAGGCTTCAATCTTCATCAGATGCCTTATTCATCCTAGCTGAAGCAAGACAAGTTCTAACAATTGTCTAGACTCCTAGACAGCTTGAAAAGACAGATCTGGAAAAGCTAATCCCTCAGGAATGGCTTACCAATTACGAGAAACTTCATCAGTAGCAGACCAAACCAGTTTAGGCTACAGATCCTTTGTTCATCAGAGAAAAAGATGGTACTGTTAAAACTATCTTCATGAAAACTGAAGAAGCTGCTACTCCTTTTATTTTTTAGGCATCAATGATAGAACCACTTTCTTTTCCTAAAGAAAAAGGTCTTCTAATCCTCTCTTTCACTTTAACAGGTCATCATGTGTACCCAGCAAAACTTAATGGTCATTTTTTATGGGATACACCTGCTCAGGGATGTGTGATTCTTCCTGTACATGCCGTGAAGATCATGAGATCTGCTTACCTTCTGAAAAACCTAGACTGATTCCAAAAAGGTTTTACAGTACCCCATGTTCCTTTTTCTCCATTAGAAAAAGAAAAGATGATGATTCAAACTCAGATGGTCCTTGGATAGGAATCCCAAAAGAAAAGCAGATGTCAGATAAACCTCATTCATTTCCTCCTCCTTTGCCAGTATATGATGATGCTCTAAAGATTCTCAGAGAAGAAGGATTACTTCAGAAACAACATACACTTCCATGTTCTATGGAAGTTTGTCCTCCATCTTCTTCAGCTGTGCCTATTGCGGAATGTTTCATGTTCAAAGTTATTGATTTCCCTCCTCTTGGGAAAACCACAAACATGAGATCAGAAATTACTCCATCAGAGGTAACTCCTTTAGGAAAGTTGAAAGAACTCACACAGGCAGAAGAAGTTCTCAATTGATAAACTTCTAATGCCCTGGTTCAGAATACTTACCTCCAAAAGATTAATGGGAAGATCGATCAAGCTATCCAGCATACTAGATTGCTGGATGAGAGACTTTGAAATTTTTCTCAAGAAGTCATTAATCTCTATAATGACTTGAAGGATAGATTTCAAATCCTTTATCAAGATCTAAGAAGACCACGGCAATAACTTTTTTTCTCCAGTATTTAGAGAGAAGGAAAGAGAAATTATGCAGATAGAGAGGCAACTACAACAGATTGAACAATATTTTCAATAATCTAAACCAGCACCAGTATCTGCTGTACCATCCTTTACTTCTGCAGCTTCATCTTCTTCATTCCCTTTTCCCACTTATCACTCACATTTTCTCCTTCTTCATTTACTCCATCCATAAATTTTCCTTTTATTTCCTTTTCTGAATCCTACCCCAAAATAACAAAACAAAAAGCAAAACCTTTACCCTCACCAGAAAAAAAACCTGATTTACCAGACTAATCTTTTATTGGTATTGATTCCAATTTAGATTCTTCAGAATCTTTTGAAGGATTTAGAATGACTGACATCTCTGAAATCCTCATGAATACACAACCACCTCCAGAAGAACCAGAAGAACCAAAACCCATAATAGAAGAACCTGAAGATATAGACACTGTCTTTCAAAATTCCCTTCCAAAACCAAGTGCTAGTCCTTGGTTTACATTTGATGATCTTCCTCCATCTCGGTGGAAAGAAAGGCTTTCTCAGTTCATAGCCTGGATTGACCCACAGATGACTCAAGATGGTGATACTCTCAGAAAAGTGCTCACAGAATTCACTACTAGATTCACTGGTAGTCTGAGAGATTAGTTTCAAAGTCAATCACTATATGTCAGAGTAAACTTTGTCAGCCTCAGCAGCCATAAATGCCCTTCATAATCAATTTATTGGTGATCATAGCTTGATTATCAAGCAACAGAAACAAGAATACTTTGATCGGAAATGCTGCTCGTTAAAGATAAAAGACTTGGAGAAATATTACATGGCAATGTCCAAACTTTACTATCTTATTGGCACATCAAAGGGTAATGATACGTTGAAATATACGTTTGTGGCTTCTCTCCTAGAAGAAACTCAACCAGAAATAAACAAAATGATCTCTAACACAAATCGTCCTGTCACTGCTATCACCTTTGAAGAAATATGGCAGTTTACTATTGCCTCCATCAAAAAACTGTGTGATCAACAAGAGCTTTTTAAGAAGTTCCCTCAAGAAAATTTTACTGTCAAAAAGGAATGCAGCAAAAGTCATTTACAGATCAAATGCAAGTCCTCTTAATGTGATTGCAAAGGAAAGAAAAAGTTCAGATATCATTTCCAGAAATACTCAGGTGATAGGAAAAGAGGATTCAAGAAGATATCTCCCTCAAAGAAATTCTGATATTTCAGGAAGAAAAAGAATCAGAGTTACAAGTTAGATAGATGTTTTATCTGCAGAAAGAAAGGCCACTTTACAAAGGATTGTCCTAAGAATCCTTAGAAAGCTGCAAAATTGATATAGCAGGCAATCTCCTACCTTGAATTGCTTGGTTCATTTGAAGAAGATCTAGAGTCACTTTTCTCTGAACAAGAAGATGCAACACTAGACAGCTTGTTTGCTGTTATAAATGAAACCTTTGAAGAAAATCATTCAAACTCTTCAGATTCAAACTCAGATTCAGATGCAGATTCAGATTCTTCTCTTCCACTTTTAATGGTGGAATCTTCTCCTGATCTTTTCCCACAAACCCCTTTCTCCTTCTCTCCAGTTTTACCTCAATTTTCATTAAACACTGTCCCTCCTATACCATATGTCCCTGTTCATGTTCTTCCATTCAAATATTCTAAACCAGTTTCAATCATAGCTTTCTTTGATACCGGTGCACAAAAAAGTATGATGAATCCAAAGGTTCTCCCTAAAGAATTTTGGAAACCTCATACACAGCTCTTCAAAGCTGCCAATGGTCAGACATTCAAAACCTCTCTGATTACAAAGCAAGGGATCAATATTTAGTTTTTCCCTGACTGTGTCATATGGACTCATATCATTGGTTCAGAGTTACCTCACAAAGACCTTCTTGTTGGTTTTGATCTTTATTACCATGTTCAAAAATTACAAATCCTACGTACTCCTAACCTTTTCTCTATTTCTGAAACACCACCACCATTTTTTCATTATAAAGAACTGTTTTCACCTTTCTGTCCAGAGTCTCGTTCTCAGTTCAATCACCCTTTCCCTCTCTGGAAAAATTTAAAGTTCTTTATCAAACTCCCTTTCAAGCTTAATGAGGATATTAATCCTACCAAAGCTACTTATTCAGGAATGTCTCCTTCAGATCTAGCCTTGGCAAAAGCTGAATGTTTATCCTTAGTCCAACAAGGATTGATTGAGCCCACAACTTCTCAATTGGCTTGCCAGGCCTTTTATGTTGAAAAAAGATCTGAAAGGCTCAGAGGAAAAAAGAGACTTGTTATTGACTATAAACTCCTTAACCATTTTCCTCAAGATAACAAGTTTCCTTCACCTTGCGTTTCTACTCTCAAAGTCCTTATCCAAAAGGCCCAGTACTATTCAAAGTTTGATCTTAAAGCCGGATTTTGGCAATTGGGTATTGATCCATCTGAAAAATACAAAACATCCTTTTGTATACCAAATGCCAAATAGCAATGGACTGTTATGCCCTTTGGTCTCAAAATAGCACCCTCACTATTCCAAAAATCCATGATTCAAATCTTTGAGCCCATCCTCCATTCATCTTTGATCTATATTGATGATATCCTACTATTCTCCGAAGATATTTATTCCCATCACAATCTCCTCAAACAGTTTTTTTCAATTATTCAACAGTATGGGATCATGATATCTAAAAAGAAAAGTATTTTTGGCCTGATAGAAATTGAATTTCTTGGCATGCATTTCAAAAATGCTCAGTATAATTTTTGTCCACATCTTACCCAAGAATTGATAAAATTCCCAGATGAAAATCTGACGGTCAAACATGTCCAACAATTCCTTGGGATTCTTAATTTCATCAGAGAAGCTCTTCCTCATCTCTCCTAGCAAACATGTCATCTTTCCAAAATGCACAAGAAAAATCCTCCACCTTGGACAAATGAACAAACCACAGCTATCAAAACCTTAAAACAATTGGCCAAAAATTCTCCACCTCTTACCATACCATCTAATGGACAGCTCATCATCCAGACTGATGCTTCAGACTATGCTTTCTCCTTGAAAGTCTAGATAACAAAGAAAGTCTATGTGGCTATGCATCGGGACAGTTCTCTCCTACAGAACTACATTACCATTCAACGTATAAGGAAATCTTAGCTGTTAAGTATGGAATTAAAAATTTTGAATTCTTTTTTATCAGCAATCATTTCATTGTACGTATGGATAATCCCTCCTTCCAAAAAATCCTAAATTTCAACCAAAAAACCCTTCCAGAAGCACAGTTATTGAGATTAAAACATTGGTTTAGTAAATATGATTTTACACTCCAGCATATAAAAGGACACCAGAACCTCATCCCTGACTTCTTATCCAGACTCTCTAAATCAGAAGACTCTCAGCCTATCATCCTTCTTTCCTCAACCTTTAACCTCCCACTCTTGTTTATGGCTACCTTAAACACACAACCTTCTCCTCCAGATCTTCCTATAGGTCTCACCCTGGAACAAGTAAACAATTTTGCTAAAAATATGATGTTTCATTATTTAGTAATCATCTAACGAACCTTTTCTCTTCCAAAAGACCCAGCTTTCTTTTATCCTGACCACCCATGGTATCTGGTTTATCATCTTTCCCCCTCTCATCATCAAGTAGACAGTGAACTTTGGTTTCTCTGGTGTATATCCACCTTGTATTATCATGCTAAAGAAGTCCCTGTCATGGATCTCCTGTACTTCGTCAACATCTCCACTAATGAAGGTTCTTTCCCATGGATATTCCTAAAATGGTTCAAGACTCCATCTCAATGGAAAAATTAACTCCTAAAAATCGTAAATAATAATGGGTTGTTCAACCTATCTCCTACAAAAGTTTCAAAGTATCATGCTGTATTCATCCTCCACATGCCATACATCCTACATGCAAGAGATAAAGCTTCAACTCAACACCAAGCGTATCACTGGAAGACTTTTCTAGCCATTCTTTACCAGATTCCACATTCCTACATAGAGCTCAAATATGCATTACAACTCAGAAATAATTGCAGAAGAGAAGACACACCTACTCCATTCACTTTTACCTACATGAGTCCCTTCAATCAGTGGATGATATTTGATCAAACTTATCCATCCTCTAGTAGCTCTCAGCCAGACACAATAATGCAAGATTCCCAGCCCGATGAGACTGACGAGACTACGCTCACTCTCTCACTCACTCAACCACATATGCCACCCCAGTCTACTCAACCTATGCCACCTCAGTCTACTAATATCCCATTAGCCTCCAATTATGAATTAAGAAATCCTTGGTACTCTTCTTTTTATGGTGATTGTTACTCAAATGATGAAGAATGGCAGACAATGAACTTATCTCCTTCCCACCACATCTAAGAGACAAGGAGAATCTCTGGGTTCCACAAGTTTTATTTAAGTCTCTGTAAAAAGTCTTTGTGTTTGGTTTTTTATCTTTATCAGCTTGAATTATTAGTCTGTATTATTAGAGTGTGTCCTGTAAGTTTCTAATTAGTTGTGTGCTGTGTAAGAATCCCATTATAGGATTCCTTCTTATATGTAATAGTTTAGTTGCCAGCTCTATATAAGGAGCTTAGTTTGTAATTTTTAGCAAGCAGCCTTGCACTAAATAAAAATCCTCTAGTGTATTTTAAAAGATGTCTCTCTAATTTCTCTCTCTTCTTCTTCTGATCCTCTCTTGGCTATGAAATCTTGAATCATGATCTGTTCATCTAGTAATCCAAAAAAACTAGCTCGGTTCACATCTCAATTTTGGAAGAGCTTACAAGCTACAATGAGGACTAAATTGCATTTCAGTACTGCATTTCATACACAGATCGATGGACAATCTGAAAGAACTATTTAGACCTTTGAGGAGATGCTTCGAGCTTTTGCATTAGAGTATAGTGGAAATTGGGATGAACAGGTCCCACTTATAGAATTTGCTTTTAATAACAGTTTTCATTCTAGTATTGGTATGCCACCCTATGAAGTGTTGTATGGAAGGAAATGTAGAAGTCCTGTGTGTTGGGATGTTGAAAGTTTAAGACAATTAGAAGGCCTAGAAATTGTTTAAGAAATAGTTGATAATATTTAAGTGGTCAAGCAATGTATCAAAGCAACCCAGGATAGGCAGAAGAGTTATGCTGGTAAACACGGAAGAGAGATGGAATATGAAGTTGGGGATAAGGTCTTCTTGAGAGTCTCACCATGGAGAGGTATTCTTCAATTTGGGAAACAGGGTAAACTGAGTCTTTGATACATTGGGCTGTATGAGATTTTAGAGCGAATTGGACCTTTGACTTATAGACTTGCATTACTTCCAGAGTTGGCTCGGGTGCATAATGTTTTTCATGTTTTTATGCTCCAAAGATATCCATCTGATCCTAGCCATGTTATCAAGATACCGGAAATAGAAGTCCCAGAAAAGCTTACTTATGTGGAGAGTCGATTGAAATACTAGATAGACAAGTTAGGAAATTGAGAAGCAAGGAAATTCCTATGGTAAAAGTAAAGTGGAGTCAACATTCCTCTAAGGAAGCAACATTCCTCTAAGGAAGCAACTTGGGAAGTAGAGGAGCATATGAGGGCCAAGTATCTATACTTGTTTAACAATGTCAGTGGTAAGTAATAAATTTCGGGGATGAAATTTTCTTAAGTGGGGAAGAAATATCACGGCCTAGTTTCATTTTGTAACGACCCGAATCTAACACAATATAATATGGATTAATATAGATAATGATAGTAATTAATCATAAATTAAAAATTCAATTAAAAATTCCCTTCGAAAATAAATTTTCCTCTGAAAAAGGGGTGCAACGATTGTTGTCCAAATAGCAACGATCATTGTCAAATGTACAATGATCGTTGTGAAATGAACAGTGATCGTTGTGAAATACACGAAAATGGCCGAAAATCCAGTATGGTACACGAGCTCGTGGAAAAATAGCAACGAGCTCGTTGCAAATAAGCAACAATCGTTGTGAATAGTGCAACGATCGTTGTAAGCCAAAAATCACCAAAACGAAATATTTTTCCAAAATTCGCAGTTCTAAAACAGAATTTCTGACTTTCCTCTATAAAACCGTACTCAAACCAACTCAAAATCAATTAGAATATATAACAAACTCTTCAAACTTAAAAATACAATAATGTTTTTAGACAAAGAACATTGAAAACTTCATCAACATATAATTAACTAAAAATCAACTTTATTCAAACATTTACTCAAAATCTTTTACAATTATTTATCAATTAACAACTCAAAAGCCAAATGCATACATATATAAATGCATAACCAAATACATCAATAATCGTTATCCACTGGCCAACCTGAACTTCTACTAAAATGCACGTAAACTTCTATCTTGAACCTGAAAAATATGCCAAGGGGTGAGCTGGCAACTCAATAAGTATTTAATCAACTAATCTAGCATATATTAAGCCAAAACCACTCAATATACATAAACATCACATACTTCACACATATAAGCATACTATCAAAACCAATCATTTCCATAACCATCATCCAATCTCAAATCATAAGAATCACAACAAATCAAGCTCGGATGACTCATTCTCACATTTCCTCAAATTTCATTTCTTTTTCTCATATCATTTCACATTTCTCATTTCACATTTAGGTGGCCACCGACGAGACTATCCGCCCGGCTCAGTCTCACCATCCCACACATACGGGTAGCTATCCGCCCGGCTCAGCTTTCCCGATCACAC
>CANYLF012762596.1:0-13067 GCA_948193215.1 Bocquillonia castaneifolia
TGGGAATTGTTTGATCGTCTTTCTCCGAGGAAGGGGCGAAACATAATCAACTTGAATTCGGGACAGCTATTCGAAATCTTAGTGAAAGACTGGATTTGTTATCTCATGTTTGCTTTTCGTGAAAAAATATCAATTGAAGTAGAGGGTTTCTTCAAACAACAAGGAGCCGGGTCAACTATTCAATCAAATGATATTGAGCATGTTTCCAATCTCTTCTCGAGTAAGTTATTGGGTGTTCTTTTAATGGTTTCTTATTAACAGTACCTTTTAGTCCTGTAGCTGAACACACAGTGCCGCAGTTGCTAGTCATGGCTCAGGCTCTGAGATAAAACCTCCTCATCTGCAACCAGGTGGTAACAACCAGAATGTGTTTTACAATCTCGGTGGAGCTGTTGAAGGAGGATCAACTGTTAGACCTCCACTTCTAAATGGAGCTAACTATGAGTACTGGAAAAATAGGATGATTAACTTTATTCAAGCTACTGATGTAAATTGCTGGAAGATCATTCGAAATGGAGCACAAACTCCTCAGATTGCTGATGCAGACGGTACTATGAGAGATGCTACTAAAGATGAGTACACTAATGCTCATTGGAGAGAAGTTTTTCTCAATGCTAAGGCACTGAATTTCATTCACTGTGCTTTTGAGATATCTGAGTACCATCGCTAGAACCTTTTTTGAAAGAGGGAGATGGTTAATGGGAGTTTACCTTCTATGGGAACCTTCTTTTAGTCGAACCTGACCGAAGCCATGTAATGACCGTAGCAACTTCCTTTAGGACTTACCAAATAATTGCTTTGTTATGTGATGCCATGAAGCCGTTATAATGCCCGAGTCTAGTGTTATTGTTTTAACTCAATGCCTAATTGTCACCTATGGAGGAAGTACTAGTTAAATTATACCTAACTAGTACAACCTTACAGCATAGGGTCATTTAGAATTGGGAAGAATGACTTTGACTACTACCTTTGAGAAAGGGATGTTGGTGTGCCTTTCTAATTGTACCTGACTGATGCTAAAACGACCCTAGATCAAGGGGAACATTAAGGGAGTTCGTTAAGACAAAGACACGGGATATGGTCATAATAATGACTTATTGTTTGGTTTGTATGTTGAGAGCTTCTTTTATGTGCAAACATGCATGCTACGTCGGCAATAGCATCCCTTGTTAATGCAACGACCCAAACTAATTCCTAGGAATGTTGACTTGCCAAATGAATATGTGTGTGGGAGAAATAAGGTTAGAAGGTCTACCACCTAGTAGTATTTATGTTTGACTAACGTTTGTTACTTATGTCCTTATGTGTTGCTTGCATTCATGCATCCTACATACACATGTCATAGCATGCTAACCCTTTGTTTTGCAGAAACATGAATCCTCCTAAGAACCCAATGAATGACATGTACTTCCAAGCAGTTCAAAATTTGATCCAAACTGAGGTTCGAAAAGCTGTGCAAGAGGAAAGACAACGGGGAAATATGCTGGTTGTACCATTGACTGGGAGACCACTACCTTTGGATTTTGAAATGCCCATGATGGAGAAATATGATGGTTCAACCGACCCAAGGCTTCACCTCATCCAAGTTGACATCATGCTACGAGTAATACTTTTATCACCTGCCCAAATAGTCAGAGCATTTCCATTAACATTAGAGGGGGCAGCTATTGTATGGTATCAAACGTTATCTTTTAGAATCAAGAATGACATGGAGCTCCTATGGGTAGCCTTTAAGGAGCATTTTCTACCAAAGACGGGTGAAGTAGCCGCCAGTGCCGCAAACTATTCCTGTCATTGACCTTTCTAAGTCATTGTCGGACAACTTCAGTTATTTGTATAAGAAGAGGCTTATTATCCTAAAGATGGGAGGACCTGCTGTGATAACACCACAATGGGGGCCTAATGCTTGGAAATATTGTAGATATTGTGTTTGTTTAGGGCATGATGCTGACCACTGTGGTTTGTTGAAGGAAACCTTGCATACTATTATTGTTAGGGATGGATTAGAGGAGAGGGAATCAGGAAAATTCTATCGGCCAAGCACTCCTAAGAAGAAGGCCATTCCAAAGTTTGACTTACTTCAAGGGAGTGTGCAAGGTTCCACTCTAGATCTATTTGACAAGATGATTACTAAGGGTTTGCTTCAATTGGGAAAGCACACTGGACCTCTCCTCGATATGGATACCCCTTACTGCCAGTACTACCATTGCAATGGGCATTATTTGGAGGAATGTATCTCCTTTATCCATGAATTTCAGAAGCTGGTCTAGAAAGGAATCATTATTGATATGGAAGAAGGAATGTGGGGTTTTGCTGATGAATGGTCTATGATAGATGAGGTTCAGCCACCTCTAGGGGATCCAGGAAGGATAACATTCACAGAAGACGAGAACCGCTGGATAAGGGATAACCTGATTCGACATCACCTTAATGAGATGCCTGCACTGATTGCGTTTATGGAGGAACAGAGGGAAAAGGAGTTTGGTGAAAGGCAACCTGAAGATATGGAAGTTTGAAGTGTCACCCAGGACTAAGAGCTAGATAGGTAGTAAATTTAGGAAGCTTTCTTTCATTACTATTGTTATTTAAATTTTACTTTTAGGTGTTTTGATCAGTTTTAATAATACAATAAAAGCTCTTATCTTTATCAGTTTTCCTTTCTAAGGTCAATGATATGAACACCAATTTCGCTTACTTGTGTGATGTTTTACCTGACGGCACTGTGCATTGCATAGATCATACCATAAGCATTTTTGACATTAATTCTATGCAAACACATTCTATTAATAGTGGCACAAAAGAACAACCAAAGGAAATAACTCTTGCATTTGATATTACTGCTAATGAGAGAGAAAATTTTGAAAAAATATTAAATAAAAGAAAAGGTGTCTTTGCATGGACCTATGATGACATGCCAGGTATTGACAGGACGATCGCCAAACATCTTATACCCATAGATCCCACCAAGAAGCCAGTCAAACAAAATCTTCGAAGACTCAGACTAGAATGGGCCAAGCTAATTAAAGAGGAGGTTGAAAAGCATATCAAGGCTAGATTCTTGGACGTTGTCACCTACCCGGAGTGGTTAGCCAATATAGTTCCAGTCTCCAAGAAGGATGGAAGGGTCAGGATGTGTGTAGATTACAAGGATCTGAATAAGGCACCACCCAAGGATGATTTCCCCCTACTTCATATTAATGTTCTGATTGATAGTGTAGCTGCAAGCGCCATGTATTCCTTTATGGATGGCTTCCCTGGCTACAACCAAATAATGATGGCACTCGTTGACAAGATCAAGACAGCCTTCATCACAGAGTGGGGTGTTTATTGCTATAAGGTCATGTCTTTTAGACTTAAGAATGCTGGAGCAACCTACCAAATGATGGCCACAACTTTATTCCACGATATGATGCAAAAGGAGAAAGAAGTTTATGTGGATGACATGATGGTCAAGTCCTTAACTAGGCAAGACCATTTTGAAGCTTTAGACCGGTTCTTTGCACAAGTTGAAAAGTACAACCTCAGGCTTAACCCAAAGAAATATATCTTTGGGGTAACTTCCGGAAAGCTCTTGGGACATATTGTAAGCCAGAAATGGATTGAAGTGGATCCATATAAAGTAAAAGCCATTCAAGAGATGCCAATTCCGAATACTGAGAAAGAAGTCAAAGGATTTCTGGGGAAGATTCAGTACATCAGCAGGTTCATCTCCAAATTAACTACGATCTGCGAGCCCATTTTGAAGCTATTTAGAAAGGGTTAGAAGAGTGAATGGAATGGTTAATGTTAGAAAGCATTTGACACGATCACGCAGTATTTGATGAGTCCACATGTCCTTCAACCTCCCAGGGCAGGGAAACCATTAATATTGTACTTGGCCTTGGAAGATGATGCTATAGGAGCGATGATTGCTCAAGAGAATGAAGATAGAATAGAGCATTCTATCTACAACCTTAGTAGGAAGCTGTTACCTTATGAAGTGAAATATGACATTGTTTAGAAGACTTGCTTGGCAGTAATATGAACGACACGGAAGTTGAGGCATTATTATCAGTCTTATCAGGTTCAAGCTGTGGTGAAAGTTGACCCGCTACGGTACCTATATGGAGTGGTAGTGTTAATGGGGAAGCTCGCTATATGGTTGGTATTACTGACTAAGTTTGACATACAGTACTTGACCAAGAAGACCATCAAAGGGAGAGCAGTAGTAAAGTTTCTGGCTCTTAATCCATTAGAAGGGAAAGAAACATGGGAGTATGAGTTCCCAGATGAGTCACTTAATATGATAGAGACGGATGGATGGAAGCTGTATTTTGATAGAGTAGTAAATCACAAAGGAGCTGGAGTGGGGGCAATCTTAATCACGCCTGAAGGTGAAAGTATTCCTTTGGCCAAGAAGTTAGATTTCAAAGTCACTAATAACATGGCTGAATATGAAGCATGTGTCTTTGGGATGGAAGCAGCCATTGCGGCAGGTATTAGGAAACTCATAGTGTATGAAGATTCAATGTTGATCATTAATGAAGCTTCAAAAAACTAGGAAGTAAAAGATGAGAAACTAAAGCCCTACGTATAGTACATTCAGATGCTCACCCTAAGTATTTCTAATTGTACCTTTGCACATCTGCCAAGGGAGGAGAATCAAATGGCAGACGCTTTGGCAACTTTGGCATCCATATGGGACAATCCTAGAGATGTAGCCATGAAACCTCTAGTAATGTGTAGAGCCAGAATCCCCTGCTACTAGGGTGAGCGGGTAATGATTGTGAATGGACCTAAGGAGAAGCCATGGTTTTATGAAGTGAAATTCCTAAAGAATAGGGAATATCCTGAAGGAGCTAATGGGAAACAGAAACATGCCATAAGAGTCAGCTCAAGAAGCTACACTTACCATGAGGGAATACTCTACAAGAGGGCTCTGAGTGGAATACTACTTCGATGTCTGGACCAATATGAAGTAGAAAAAGTCATGAAAGAGATTCATGAATGAGTATGTGGACCCCACATGAGTGGACATACCTTAGCAAAGAAGATAGTCCGACAAGGATTCTACTAGGATAAAATGGATAGAGATTGTATCAACCTCGTCAGAAAGTGCCACGAATGTCAGTTACACGGGAATAAGATACATTTGCCATCAACCGAGCTTCACAACTTGACATCTCCATGGCCGTTTTCATCTTGGGGGATAGACATCATTGGAGAGATAAGGCCAACAGCTTCCAATGGCCATAAGTACATTATAGTGGCCATTGAATACATTTCGAGGTATGTAGAAGCCATCTCACTGACAACTATCACAGCAAAGGGTATGGCTGAGTTTATTAATAAGAAGCTCATCAACCGGCTCAGAAAATTGCATCACATCATCTCAGATAATGGTGTGCAATTCTAGGGAGAAACTGCAGATCTGCTCGAAAAAGAAATGATTGAGCATCACAAGTCCTCACCCTATAGGCCACGAGCTAACAGGGCAGTTGAAGCAGCTAACAAGACTATTAAGAAGATCCTGGCCAAAATGGTGAAGACCTATAAGGATTGGGCAGATAAACTATCTTTTGCAGTCATGGGTTACAATACAACAGTGTGAAGTGCAACAAGGGAAACACCGTATTCATTGGTGTTTGGAGGTGAAGCAGTAATGACAATTGAATCCCAAGTTTAATCACTGAGAGTGGTACTAGAAGCTCAAGTTCCTAAAGCACAATGGGCTGAAGCAAGATACAAGCAGCTGTTGTCTTTAGAGGAAAGGAGGAAGAAAGCTCTCCATCATATACAAGTGTATCAGCAAAAAATAGCAAGGGCTTTCAACAAGGGAGTCAGAGTCAGGCCTATCAAAGAAGGAGATTGGGTATTGAAGCAAGCCAGACCCATTACATTTGATCCTCAAGGAAAGTTCAAGCCAAATTGGAAAGGTCCGTATCTGGTCAAGAAGATCATGTCTAAGGGAGCCGTGAAGATTTCAAATCTAGAAAGGAACGAGTTCGAGCAACCCATAAACATAGATCGTCTTAAAAAATACTAACTTTAGAAAAATGTGTGAAAATAATAAATCTCGATGAGTTGAAAACCCATTTGGGCGGCTCATGCAAAATAAAGGAGCCCACTAGAGTGAAAACCTTGCAAAAAGGCATTCTAGGCAAAAATTAGGTCAAAAAGGCCTGCTAGGGTGAAAACCTCATAAAGAGGCAGTCTAGGCAAAAATTAAGGCAATGAGAGAAGAAAGTAAAAGAGCAGTAATATCAAATTTAAAAGCTAAAGTACGCTTATTATGCTAATATTAATAAAATGAATCTTTCACAAAAGAAAAGTGTCAAACTTTGTTATAGTATTTGATTATGTGTCTGCATAACTAAAAAGCTAAAATATTGCATGAATAAGTGAAATGGTTATGAGACCTAATTTTTCTTGTGTTTCTTTAGCCAATTGATATTATCAAAGCTTGCATTCATTTCCTTCCTTGCATCCTCTCTTGCTCTTTTTGCATTATTTCTATTGCTTGTGATATATAGTTCAGTACCCTTGCCTTCATCATCAGATAGCTTAGCCTATAAATAAAGCCATGCCATGAGATCCACATTTGTAAAAGATATGAATAGGTTAACAGTAACACTTACCAGATCAACCCAAGCCTTGTATTCATCATCAGTAGTTGGTCCTTGGGTGAAGCTTAGATTCCTTGCAAAAGATCTACTAGCCTATCCAGAACTGATCTCCCTCAAGAAGAATGGGGTAATAGTATAAGGAGTGAAAGATGGAATAGGATGCAATATTCCTTTAGCCCTGCCATACTGCCTACAAACTCTGGATGGAGTATAAAAGGTGACAATACAAAAGCTAGCAATCTGCACACAGTTATCTATCACAGAAGTAGTGACGAAGCTCAATTTCCACTATGGACAATGCCAGCAGATCAACTCTTCATTTCTGGATAGGAGAAAGTCGGTCCAACCGCTAGAAATCTCTAATGCAGCACGTTCAGCCTTGGATAACACATGTCCTCTAGCTTGAAACTGTCGAGGCCTATAAGTTGTAAGGTTCGCTGGGGGCATCAATATGTCTACCTTTTCCTTCAACCAGATCTGATTAAAGAGGTGTCAAAATGAATTAGTCAAGACCAATAGAAGGGAACATAGAGGAGAGATAAGTGATGCATACCTGAAGGAGTAATGGGTTGCCTCGAAGACTCTGAGTATGCTTGATGGAGTCTAAGCCAACAATGGTTTCAGTCAAGATGATAGGGAAGGGGTTATAACCACTTTCAACCTGTTCAAGAATATGAGCAATCTAGAAATTACCTCTGTCTTCAGTAGAAACTAGTAAGAATTGGGCAAAAAGGCAGAAGCTCGTGATCCTTTACCAAGGCCTGCTATTCTTTGGCTTAGAACTCCCCAATTCCAACAGGGGTTGAGTCAGGAGAGATTGATCTTCAATACATGGAAGTATCTGACTTAGGGTTAGTCCAAAGAAACCAGCTAGAGATTTTGGAGTTTGATTATAAGAAGAGGGCAATGCCAGAGGAGCATTAGAACGGTGCAGCTTATTAAGGATGCCTTCGAATTCTTCAAACAGGGAGCATAGTTCAACTCCGTTAAAGTGGAAGACATGATGTTTAATACTCCAGCATTCTGAAGCCACATGGAGGAGTTTGATGTCGAATGGGAAATTCAGGAAAGCTTTAAACTTTGTAAGGTGGTATTGGTCTAATGGATTCTAGGTTGCTATTTCCATGTTTCCTAGATGTTTTATAAGAGTGATCGCCAACTTCCGAAACATCTTTGAACTTCTAAAGAGGGTGTTAGGTGTTTTCTAAGGATTTAAAGCTACCCTAGGGGTTTTATTTATAAACTACAAAGTCTGGGGAAGTCCTGGTTCGAAAAGGAGTGAAAACAGAGTGAAAAATCATGGAGAAAAGCCCAAGAGATGAAGGACTGGCGTTATGGACCAACGCCAGTTAGAGAGTGGTGTTACCACCAAACGCCAGTCCCTCTGTGGCGTTCATGTCAAACGCCACTTCCTTGAGTGGTGTTGGGCCCTGACATGGTTCCCCTCGATGATTTGATGATTGATGCAGATTTTTGGACCATGCATAACATTTCATACATACATGATTAGAAATCATAAAAAGACAATACATGCATCCACAAAATCATGTGCACAGCAAAATGCATTAGCTAGAAAGTTCGCATGCATTCACTGATAGCAATATAGGAAACATACATACATACATACATATATAATGTTGAATAATCATGCATACATCCACATATTTATATCAAGTGTATAAAATACAGGTACAAGTTCGAATATAAAAACAAGGACATCTACTCGTCCTCCTCTGACTCCTTAGAGTCCTTATCATCATCACCAGCTGGCTGACTCTCAGTCCCACCGCCAGCATGCTGCTCACTAGTCTGAGTTCCACCAGCTCCCTCAGCTGGAATATCTAATGCTACAAGCTGAGCCTTTAACTCCACAATAATCCTACAAGAAAAGCTATAGGCCTGCCTCCATGAATCACAAGTTTCCACCAGATGGGCCTTGCTAGCCTGAAAGTATGAGGATAGTCGTAAGACCTCATCAATAAGAACCTGGGTGAATAAAAGAGTTAGAATCCAGATGCAAGAGTAAAATGAAGAAAGAATGGCGAGATGACTTACATGAGTACATCCATCTATATAAGAAATGGAGGGATCAACTGCAGGATGGAAGGTATGCTCAACAAGGCCAGCGACAGTCCTATGATGAACTGATAGCTCAAGATACTCTGTGATATGGCCTGGCACTACATCCCCTTGACTGCTGGATGGATAATGGGTTGGATGAGGTCTAGCAGCCTTTGAACTAGCCATAGCTCCTCTGGTGGAAGCACGGGTCCTCCTGCTACTGCTCGACCCAGGGGTAATAACCGGTCCAGGACTGAGGGCAAAGTCATCATCATCATCATCATCATCAGAGCCTCTAGAATCGCCGTCATCCTCGTCCTCTTCAAAACTGGAGAAGGTCACAACACCCATAGAAATCTGAAAAGAGAAAGCGATAGTGAGTCATGTAACCAAGACATACAGTTATCAGAAAAATGAAGAAAAGATCGCATCTTACCTTAGCAAGCATCCTAGCTGACAAGGGTAAAGTTGGGAGGCACCTCTCACGCAAGAAAGAAGTGTAATCCTTAGAGCAAGAAAGAAAGGATGTACACTCAAAGCCATCAAGAGCTACAGCTAGGGTATGGTTCATCAGCTCGTGTCCCCAGAACATGTCAATAGGAAGGTCACGAGGCCTTCTGCGAAAGCCGGTCATATACTGGCATCGAGTCCTCTCTCCCAGGAACCACATCCTAAGTCCTAGACCCTCTAGAAGAATCCTCAAATCATCCTTAGGCAAGGATGCAATGACATAGGGTGGCAATCATTCCATCAGGTCCATCCATCCCTTGTCAAGCTGAAATAAAAAGAACCAAGGTAAGTATTTCAAACTCATGTCAATTGCTTTGAACTAACAAGTTTATTTTCATTTGTTTTACCCTAGAAGCAGTAAATGAGTTAAGATACACGCGATGACCGTTCACGTCAGCAGCATGAATGTACAGTCGCCGTAAACCCCAACATCTGAGGATAAGGAATGTATTTCTACGCCCCAGTGAGAAGAACTAGCAAATCAAGCCCAACTTAATAGCCCAAACCTGCAAAAGAAGAGTCAGAGGAGTATAAAACAAGTAAATCAATCAGGGAAAGCAAGAGTCAAAGTAACTCACATGAGTGGCATGCCAGACGTCGTAAAACTTCACACCACCATGAGAAACCCTATCCATGCAGAGGTATAGATAGGACAAAGTAGGGGAGCCCCAGTCATATCCGCTCATCTGATCAATATCCCTTAAGATAGGGATAAAATGCAAACTGATGGTAGAGTTTGTATCATAAAAGATGGTGCTACCTAGTAGATACAGAATGAAGACACGGGCCATCTAATCGAAACTCCAGTCGAACTCTAGTCTATAGCTCGAGAGGTGTCTGGCTAATGCATCAACATAGAGCTTCTTAGAGCTCTTTCGCCCAGGAACCATGCCTAGCATCCTAAAGATGTACTCATTCTGAACATCACGATGGACAAAATATATCCCTCCATCCCAGAAGATTCGCTCACCAGCATAAGCTAATCCAGTAATAGTAGAAAAAGAAGCTGGAGATAGAGTATACTCCCCACATGGCAGCTGAAATGTGTGGGTAGTGTCAAACCATCTTTCCATCAATGCCTGCATGGAGCGGCGATCACATCGAGAGCTCACATGCTCATCCACATTCTTAGGAAACATGGAAATAAGAGGGCCAAACCCTGCTTGGAGTACTAAAGCCTGCACACCTAGAGGTAATCCTCTCCAAACTATTCGCACCTTGGAGAAATTTCCATTATAAGTAAAAATAGTCTCATCCCCCTGCAAGGTAAATAACGATATATTTCCTAACTCAGTCATCTAATTTCTTGAATGCATTTTTTATTTCTAATCTTAGAGGCCAACAAAACATTTAACATTCATTCATAATTATATTTAACATTCATTCATAATCATATCTAACATCTTCCGTGTATAATCATATTTAAACATTCACTCATGCATAATTGTATTTAATTACTCATTCATTCATTGCTAAATTGTTCTAACATCATTTGTACGTTAATTATTCATTTAACATCATTTTTGTCACATTTTATCATAATTTGTCAACAAATTGTGTAAATCATGTCTAAATCATTCATAACTTGCATATATCAATCTATTTTTACACGTTAAATCATTAAAACATGCATTAGAGGACTGTTGAAAGTCTGAAATCAATGCTGGGACTGAGACTAGGCTCAACGCCAGTCCCAGCAGTGGCGTTACCACCAACACCGGTCATACGATTGGCGTTGGGGGCAACGCCACTCGTGGCAGTGGCGTTAGACCCAGGCCAATCCCATTGGCTGCCAATTCAGTTTTATTTTGTAGATTTTTGACAAATTTCATAATGCCTAGTCAAAATTCAATCAAATTGAAGTGTTTAGACACTTACCTGGTCTCCAATCAAGCCACAGAGGTTGAATCTGGCATTTGATAGTGGAGAAATCCTTCTCTCTAAATTCCACCAGAATCAGCTTTTAATACCTCTTCTTTAACCCGAAAGAGGCTAATCGGGTTCCAGACGGGTTCCAAGTTCGGATTATCGGCCATTTTACTTTTTGTTTGAGTTGATTTGATTAAAAAATGAGAATTGGGAGAGAAATCAAGTTTGGGTAAATTTTTCAATTTCTTTGGCAAAAAAATAGAATAGCCCTCCACTTTTAATGCCAATTTGGCAAATTTTCACTTTGGTCCCTGAAGAAAATTTTCAAAGAAGGACAGAAGTTTGGTTGCAAATAGGTCCTAAATCAAAATTAAGGCTAAAGGAAGCCAATTTAAGTCCAATTGAGGGCAAATTTTAGAGGATTAGTAAGAATAACAGTCAATTACAGTCAAAATGATGGAGAATAATAGAGGGTTACAAAGGAAATGACAGACACTGTAGAAAATTTCTTTTCTTTTCTTATTTCAAGTTTATAATATATTTGGAGTGAGTCTAAGCATATAAATGGAAATTTTATGTTTGAAAGATAATTTTCCCCAGTAAAGTTGATGCCAGAAATATTTCGCGGGAGTTTTCTTTTCCCCAGCGGAGTCATTTCAAGTACAATTATCTCAATGAGCTTGTATTCCCAGTGGAGTTATTCTAACTAATAATCAAAGCAAGAATTCCTTTTCCCAAAAATAGAATAATTTTATGGAGTTATCTTGGTAGAAGAAATATCCCCAATGGTAGTCAAAATTCAAGTTTCAGTAAATAGATATTCCCCAATGAAGCAGCCAGGATAGGATTCCTGCATCTGGATAGTATTCCAACCCTTAAGCCAGAATAGGATTCCTGCATCTGGATAGGATTCCTGCATCTGGATAGTATTCCAACCCTTAAGCTAGGATAGAATTCCTACATCTGGATAGTATTCCATCCCCAAAGCCAGGATAGGATTCCTACATCTGGATAGTATTCTACGTCTCAAGCCAGGATAGGATTCCTACATCTGGACAGTATTCCTACTCTTGACCCAGGATAGTATTCCAACTTTCGGATAATATTCCAATTTTTCACATGGATAGTATTCCTAAATTGCATATTTCCCCATGGAGTTGGTCGAGGTAGCTGAGGTCCGAGATCAAATTCCTAAAAACCCTGAGAACCTAGTCAGGAGAATCCGCATGGAGTTAAACCAAGGCAGCCGAGGTCTAAGGTTAAGCTTCGCAAGCCAAAGTCGAGGTACGTAATTCTTTTCAAAATTATGCGTTTTGGCTTTGTCATCATTTTCCTTATTATTGGATAATACTACAAACCTCCGACAAAGCGGGGGCAAACTGTTAACACCTAATTTTTGACGCAGGAATACGGAAGCGGCTTAGAGGCCCAGTGATGATCGTTCATGTTCTAAGTAGAATGAATTAAGTTGACATTGCTTTTTAGAAATTATATTTGCTTCACTTTAAGTGTTTTCTAAGCTTGTATAGCACGTTTTTCTCCAAACTCCGGTTTTGAGCATAAACGATGCATTTTTCAGACGGTTTTCATCATAACTTCTTCTACAAGTGTCCAAATGACTTGAAATTTTACTGGTTGATAGTCGAAGCCATTCTGCACATTTTCTAAGTTTTAAGTTTTTGCAAAATCAGATGTTTGGAGGCCCAAAAGGGCCAACGCCACTCAAATGACTGGCGTTGGGCTCAACGGCATAAAGAAAGACTAGCGTTGGGCCCCCAATGCCAGTCAGTCATTTTCAGCTGTAAAACATCCATTTTCGGGCTGTTTTGACTTGGAATGGCCCGTACAAGTCATACATGCGTCCCAAAGCTCTGGAGGACAATTTTTGTCCAAAAAATCCTTTGCTTTAGGTTCAAGTGATTGAATTTTAGTAGGAAACTGATTGTGGTAACCCTAGCTTAAGTTTTAAGCTAAATCGGCTATAAATTCAAGTCTAAAACCTAGGTTTTGGGGGGAGGCAGA
>CANYLF012762861.1:0-11840 GCA_948193215.1 Bocquillonia castaneifolia
TGAATAGGGAAATGGGTATTCGGGTTTGGGCAATTTAATGTTAATGTTAATGAGAGTGAGAAGATAATAAAGATCTGAAGGAGCAAATGGGTGAGTGAGAATTTTAGCAGTAGTGGAAGAGAAGAAACTGAGGTGGCAACAATCGGTGGATGGAAGAAAGGGACTCGGCACCTGCTTTCTTCTTTCTCGGGTTGGGCTTAACCCATATACCTCACTTTCTGCTCTATATTTCTGATCCATTAATTTGCATTTTTTTTTTGAGAGGAATCTAATTTACAATTTTCATTTTGTTTTTATGTATTTTTCTCCCTTTTTTTTAAAAAAAAAATGAAGAATTAGAAAATTTTTCTATAAATAGTATTTACATTTAAATTACAAGCATTACGATTAGAAGATAACTCACCCAGTAAGCAAACAACAAAAATTAAATATAGAATTCATTATCTTTCGGTATGAGGGTTTCAATTTTAGCCATTACATCATGATCTTATTCGAATTTAAAACTTTTTAATTATAACGTGAACATTTTTCTATATTGAAAGGTGAAATTTTTAAATTTGAAGTTTTAAATTGAATGTTGATACTGTTATTGTTAGATTTATGTTAATTAATTTAATCACTAAATATATAATTGTGTTGAGTTGAATTAAAATACTTACGGCCATATTAACATACCATTTTGATTTACTTTCACTCGTATGGATATTATGTACTGAGCAGAAGGGAAAGCATTATAAAGGAAATAAATGGGAAGGGAAGGAAAGGGAGGTAATAAATTGTGTTTGAATTAGAAAAAAAATGAAAAAGTGAATGTAAATAATAAAATGACTTAAAAATTTTTAATTTATTTTTTTTAATCTTTAATAAGGATAACTTAAATATTTCAATAATTTTATACTTATCTATCATAAGTTCAATTTCACTACATTCCAATTTGGGGTGTAAACTAATTCAACCCATTTAAGGGTAATATGGTTGAATCATACTAGGTTCAGATTCGAGATCTCTGATTAAATTGTAAAAGACTTTTACCATCTCATCTGAGTGCTGGTTGTGAATTTAAATAATTAATAATGGAGAGATGGTAATTGATTCGAAAGTTTTAGATTGGAATTAGAATTTGAAACTTCACATTCCAATCACCTTCCAAGTTCCAACTAACTAAAAAAAAACGTAGTTAAGGTTGGTTGAAGACACGTAGCATGAGTGCATGTCGAACAATGGAGCCAAATTTTCAGAAAACCCAGGCGGTACGTGTACCTGTGTAGTTTATTAAAAGTCCCCATCATCATCGATCAAAACCTATAGCTACAAATCGGTACTGTTAAAGAAAGAAGAAAAGGGAAATGGAGGGACGATTAGTAGTTGGGTGGTTATGGAGAAGCCAAAATGTTGCTGATAAATCAATTAAGAATAAGGATGTTTTGATGAGGAGACTTATCACTACTAAAGCTTCTAATAGATCTTCTGTTCATGGAACCAAGCGACCCGTCACTGAAACTATCAACGTATGTTTACTTTATATTTAACTAATTATTTCTGTTTAATTTAGCATGCACATCTAGCTAGCTAGCTTCATAATCAATTAATCTTCTACAGATTTATTATGTTTTTTTTTTTTTTTGTATACAAGGTTGATTGGTATATTTATATAATTAATTTGCAGAAGGAAGAAGCAGGGAAGGAGATTAATGAAAGGCAACAGGAAAAACAAAAGAAGAGGGAAGACTTGGAGAAGACTGCGGACTCCCAAATCAAGACCCAATTCGATGACAAACCTTAACTATATATTCTACTCTTTAAGTAGACTTAATTTGCAATTCTGTTTGCTATAATAAAATTACGATTAACCTTTACTACCTTTTCATTATAACAATATTAATTAGCACATGTATGCCCAAAGTTTACAATATTATGTACTATTTGTGTTTTCCACTCTAATTATAAAGATGTGAATTAGTAGTAGATTTGATAGGTGGATTGGTTGATCACCATCCCCATTTTTGAGGTATATTTTCAACCATTACATTCCAACAATAACTTTATGAAATTCTTGTATTTTTTTGTCATATAAAAAGTTCTTCAAAAAATCTTCATGTCCTCGCTGATAATGAAGAAATATTTTTTTTATTTATTTCTAATTAAGATCTTTTAAAATATTCCTCAACGAAAATAATTTAAATAAGTTCTAACGTCGGAAGGAAATTCGTCGCTTGAAGTTTAGCAAAAAAATGGGTATTTTAGCGGACACAGTGATTTGGCGAGCAAAAAGTAAACGTGGGAAAATCATATAGCAGCAATATTCGTCTAATTTTAGCAGCAAAATATTCGTCGTCTAAAGTCGCGTTATCATATGTTTAGCGACGTAAAAACGTCGCTATAAATTTACATGTCCCATTTAGTTAATTTTACCAAAAAAAAACTGTCCAAAAAGAGAGCGCCGAAAATGTAAAACTGAACTGATACAGAGCCCAGGATTTATCATAGTTTAAAGCAGACGACCAACAGAAAAAAAAACTAGGAATTCGACACAAAATTTGAGCTGCTGGCAATAAAAAGATTTCTTTTGATCAATTCTGTTTATCTAAATAAAATGGCTTCTGTTACCTTTACTGAGTGTTCCTCCCCCGCCACGGCCCGGCTTCTCTCCTTTACCGGCGCCACCCCCACCCCCACCCCCACCACTACTACTTTCCGTCTTAATGGTAGAGCTTTCTTTGTCCGCCGTCTGGTGGGCCCTCTCTCTATTCGCAGTACCTCCCTTGGAACTGTCCGCGTGGGGTCTTCTTCATCCCCAGTCGTCAATGGTACACACACACATATTTAACCAATCATTGATCTCCCAACAAAAATATTTAATGTTATCATAGTGAAGTTTACATCTTTTTGGTTTTTCTTGATTATTAGTGGTTTGGTCTGTGTTTCATCTCTCTTTGAGATATTTTATCAAACACCTCTGTGGTATTTCAATTATTGTTACTTCTTCATTGCTAGGAGTTAATGGTATATGTATACCCATTTTACCAATTTTTTTAATGTCAGCATAGCAAAGTTTGAATCTTTTTAACGTTTTTATGACTATTAATGGTTCATGTTTGTGCTTCAGTTTTTTTACCAGTTGTATGAAACATTTGGGTGGTTATTCTTTTGCAGCTTCAATAGGGAGTGAGACAAGTGCCAAGGTCATTGATGGAAAGTTGGTGGCTAAGAAAATTAGGGAGGAAATAGCCGCTGAAGTATCAAGGATGAAGGATGAAATTGGTGTTGTTCCTGGTTTAGCTGTTATTCTTGTTGGAGACAGGAAGGATTCTGCTACATATGTAAGGAACAAGAAAAAGGCTTGTGAATCTGTTGGGATTAATTCTTTTGAAGTAAACCTTCCTGAGGATTCAGCAGAACAAGAAGTACTTAAATTTATCTCAGGTTTTAATGATGATCCTTCAGTTCATGGCATCCTTGTGCAGTTGCCTCTACCTTCTGTATGTTTCTGGATCTGAATACTTTCGTCTTTTCGTTATTCTGTTTTGATGCATAATGTTATAGTGATTATAATGCACATTAAAATGAAAGTTGCATTTTCTTTCAGCTTGATCTTATTGTACGTAATCTCTTTGTAACAGCATATGAATGAGCAGAACATCTTGAATGCAGTGAGCATTGAGAAAGATGTTGATGGCTTTCATCCACTGAATATTGGTCGTCTTGCCATGCGAGGAAGAGAACCTCTGTTTGTTCCATGTACACCTAAAGGGTGCATAGAATTGTTGCACAGATATGGTGTTGAAATCAAAGGGAAGAGGGCAGTTGTGATTGGTCGCAGCAATATTGTTGGGATGCCTGCTGCTTTGTTGCTTCAAGTAATTTCCTATCTCTAAATGAGCCTGCCATTATTTCCCTGGTACTGATACCGGTTTGGTGGCAATTTTTTGGTCATTTTCTAACATCAAGTGTTATTTGTGTATTGGTAGAGGGAAGATGCTACTGTAAGCATTGTCCATTCTAGAACCAAGAATCCTGAGGAGATCACCAAACAAGCAGATATCATAATCTCAGCTGTAGGACAACCAAACATGGTGAGGGGGAATTGGATTAAACCAGGAGCTGTTATAATTGATGTTGGAATTAATCCTGTGGAGGTGATCATACTTATCTTGTTTAAGTTGCATTATTTACCATTTGTATATTGCTCCCCTAGTACCTTGTTTTTCTCCATGTTGTTTAGTACAGGATAGGTTATTTGATATTGAGTGTTGTTTATCTACCAAAAAAAATATATATTGAACATTGTTTCTTTAGGGGAGAGAATGAAAGATACAATTGGCTTTGTAGAGTTGTTACCCGTTTCTTTGGTCATACTGATTGTGTCTCTTTATATCCATGCATGCACTAAAGGATGCAACTAGCCCTCGAGGTTACAGGTTAGTTGGAGATGTTTGCTACGAGGAGGCCTGTAAAGTTGCTTCGGCTGTCACTCCAGTTCCTGGGGGAGTTGGCCCAATGACCATAGCTATGCTCCTCTCCAATACTCTCACCTCAGCAAAGAGGGTGCACAACTTCAAGTGACTAGTCCACTTTTCCAGTGCTGTTGCCATTGAAGAAGATGCGCTTCCTAAGGACTGACATATTATATGAGTTGCTTGAGCTTCCATTTTTGTTTAAGAAGTCTCCTTCCATGTGCCGCCCTTTCTTATTAGTATGCATTTGGAGAATGGAAGGTTAACTTTTAGGACAGTTTTGAGGCACTAGTGTCGTCAACAGTTGTACACAGTATAGGCAGTCGCAGTTTGCGTTGTTGCTGCTAAATGCATGTTGAAGTTGGTAGGTTCAAGTACTGTGATTTGGTCACATTATAAATCTTATGTCAAGCCATAATCTTGAGTAAAACCAGGTGTTTCATTTTCTTTTTCAATGTTTTTCTTTTTTATTTTTTATACAAGAATAGTGCATTCACAATCTTAATAAAGCACATTCCTCCTGTCATCGCAATTGCAAACTGGAGCAGTTATCATCATTTTATATCATTCATATACCAAGAATTTGCATACAAGAAAAGGAGGCAACAAAGTGAGTAGCGCGAACAACCCTGTGTGTTATATCAAAAGTCAGAACAAATTAAAGGTGGCAGGCAGTATCAATATAGCTGGAGGTGAAGATCCAGGTATTGATTTGCCAAGGATCATTAACCGAAAAGAATCTGCTTCACCAACCCTACAATTCTGGCATAAACATAGGCGTGCGATTAAAGAGTATTTTGGCCTGACACTACCTATAAACTGCAGAATTTAATTACAGTATAGAAGGCAATGTATATAACTAACCTAACAGCAAATTTTGTAGGGAGAAACAGATATAATGGTTGACATTAGTGATGCTCAGGTGTGCAGTATTAACCAAAACTCTTTTCAATCAACTATAAATGTTACATATAACCGAATATGGTGACCTACAAAGCGACAAGCTGAAAGAGCCAACTTTCTGTTGAGTAGTACTCTAAGCTGTTGGATGAAAAAGAACCATGATGATGAATGCAAGCTCATGTCACTCTCCCACTGATGAAACTCCGATCAAATTTGAAGATTCAACGAGTGAACACTAATCTTCCTCGGTCACCTCAACAAGCCTTCCACAAACCCATTTCTTAGTGCTAGTGACTGATTTAGAAGGAAACTCCTCTTTCAGAGACTGAACTTTGGATCCATTTGGTAAAGGATTCTTTTCAGGTTTAGGGCTCCCATTTGGATCCGGTTGACCAAGTTGCTTTGGTGAACTTGAATGCTCGATAATACTCTCCAAATCAATTGAAGACAAACTATATCCATTGGACCTTTTTGAGAGAAGTTCATTCTCACCGTTCAATATATCATGTAAGGAAAAGTTGGAGAAGTTGAGGTCCTCATCTTTACTGGATGCAAGGATTTTGGTTCCATTAACTTGTTCCAGTTCTGCTTGACTAGAATTTCCATTACCCATGTCTGAATCTTCATCAACCGGTACAGTTGGGGCAAGAGAAGGATCGATATCATCCCTATCAGATGTCAAAAACCCAGCATCTATGGATTCAATTGAATGAATTGCTTCAGCTATAAGCTTTCTGGTTTCTACGAGGGAAGCTTGAGCGACAGAGCTCTTTGTTGCAGCAAACTCAAGGGCCTTGGCAGCTTTCTGAGCTTCAGCAATTAATAACCTGCATTATGCCAAACAACATGAGCATGACATCTCCCATGACTGAGCAACTTAATAAATGGGTAGTGTATTTAAATTACAATGAAAAGAATGATCATTGTAAGGTTTTTTTCTTTTAAATTACCATATGAGTTCTGGCATTCACAATCTCTGTGATTTTATTTTCCAGCAACAATTCAAAGATTTTACTAGTTGATTTAGGTCCACTTTCCTATGGGAATTGCATTAGATGCAAGTGCCAAAACATGTCTGGATGTACCATGAGTTTTCAATAACTTCATAGTGCAAGCCAGATAACTCATCAATAATTTTCAAGCACTGAGCATACATCTCCTTGTGTACTTTACTAACCTTGCATGCTCAATGGCTTCTGTTTTCTTGGTTTCTGTGGCAGCTCTTTGTGCTCTTATGTTCTTTATCATCTCCAACTTCGAACTTGCCAATGGATCCTTGTACAATGGCGTGTTACTTCGTGGCTCTGGTCGCTGAATTGGGCTTGCTGCATTAATTCCAGACATATTCATTGTATCACTTTTTTTCTTTGCTGGGTTCTGTTTCTTTGGCTGTGTACTCGGCTTTCGCCTTGGCTTAACTCCAACTGCTGTCCCATGGTATTTAGATAATGCAGAGCAAACTCGTTCCCGGTATTCCTAGTGTAACCACAAAAATAAATTAAGAGGAGAAAATAGGAATGTCAGACAGCAGAGCTGAATCAGTAGATTGTATGTAGTTAGCAAGAAAACATGCAAGTGGCAATAAATGAAATTCTTGACAAGATATTAAGAATTAGGTCAAACTTTATGCCATCTTTCTTGGCCAATAAACATCTTTTTCCCTTCTCCCTCTTCCACATGGAACTTTCCATCCTCAAAATTCTCTTTCATCCCTCACTTTCAGAGGACAGGGCTTTTGGTCCAATATTAAGATCAAGTGATGCAGACAACATAAAGGAAGATAAATCAATAAGCACTTACAGGATCAGCCCATTTGGCAGCAATGGCTTCTGCAATTTTTCTTCTCTGTTCAGGAGATTTTGGTGCTCTTTTGCTACCTTTTGGCCTAGGCATTGTTTTCCTTTGTTCAACACTCTCCACCCATTCAACTTCAAGCTTTTCACTTAATATCTTGTAAGAGTCCCACTGCTGCTCTTCCTCGCCAACATAGCCTCTTCTTGAAGCTTCTGCAATCAAGTTCTGCCACTCAAAGAAACAAGTTTCCTGTACATTCTTCTTCTCACGCCGCTTTAGCCATCGCCTTCGTACACCCATCCCAATTTTTTCCCTTGTCTCTTTACTGTAAGATAATAGTGCATACAATTTTGTTATTTGGTCTTGGAAGAAGTGAAAGTTAAAATTTTGGAAAACAAGAACAACCAGGATTCTAAGCTGAACAAAGGACAACACAGGAGAAATTTATTGAGGTAATTTGAATAAGAAAGACTGGGAGTTCACGACAAACAATCATTAAAATAAGACTGGTAGTTCCAAATTGCTTGTGAACTGAAGCTTTGATAAGTAGAGTTGAAACAAAATGGTGCAGCACCCACCTCTGAGCATGTCCAAGATTGGCCAACTTCATCTTGATCTGCAGAGCCAAATTTTGCAAAGAAAATTAATAATTTCATTTTGGTGCAATCACAGAGATAAGATATAGAATCAAGGAATCTCGCTATCTCCTTGATTTTCATCATTTTATATGCATAATCTGTGAAGCACTTCATAGTGGATCCTTTTTATTAGCTCAATATAATTTTTGAAGTGGTCTATAATGCATAGATGCTACTAGCTAGAATTTTATTCAGAATGTAAGGTGTCACACACACACACAGAAAGAGAAAACATATTGGATGATACAAATAAGCTCATTGAGGCCAAGTCTCAACCCAAAAGAGGAACAGAATAAACAAATTTAGCCATTTGGATTTACCCATTTCAATCAGTGTTCGCTGTTGAAATATTGGATATCAAACTAATCTGAGTCACAAATCAATGCAAAATTTATTTTAGGCTCTAGATGATTCACAGACGAGCATAGACCAAAAATGCTAAACAATTTTCAGCTGGGGAGCTCAAATAGCTTGATTAGAGATGGATTGATAGTGTGAAATAGATGAAAATGTCTATCACCAGTAGTAAGATGCTAACCAATGACTACATAGACAATAAGACAATATAGTGGTTTTTCATTACCACTGACTAGATGCCTTGCATGCTTCACATTGATTACATGTTTAACCTTGTATGAGTTTTGTAAATGAAATTGGCTCTATATTTCCGACATATTAACTCATGCCAAGGATTATGAAAAATTCTTCTTACATTACATCACCTGAGGATTCTGCATTGCAAGCTTTGTTCTTTCTCTGATCCGTTCAATGGTTGCTGCATATCGATCAAGGGATTCATGGTAAAATAACCATCAAAATGATGAGAACAAAGAGATAGATGCAGATACCATGCTTTAAGTATAACATTTACCAGCACTGTGCTTCCGGCCTTTGTTCCATGGCCTGTTTCCTTTATTTGCTCTAGAAATCCTTATCCTCCGCAATCTCTCATTTTCATCCAGTTGCGACCACTCTGCCCTTGAAGACTCAGCCTCAACCGTTGAGGTACCTGAACTAACATCAAGCTGCGCATTTTTTTTAACCCTTCCATCTCCTTTGCGAACTAAAGACTTGGGTTCGAGGGTAGCAACTGCCTTAATCTGGAGTTTACTCCTCTCAAAACCATTTAACTTTTTAGGGAAGTGGAAAGATTTCCATAAGGATATTGGTGTCTTCTCATCCACAAGTACAAATGGACTAGACAAAACCTTATAGTGAACAAGGGATTGAGCCCTTAATGGGTTTAAATGATTTTGCAAAGAAGCCTGAGCAGTAGCAATATCTACAAATAAACATATCCAACACACCAATGAGATGACTAACACTATATCACCAATAGCAAGTAACAGTAATGCATTAATGAGGTGGCATTTCACAAAAAAGGAGCTAAATTTATGAAGAATTCTGTTAAATTCAAGCATGTGTAGCTTCTTTATATATTAGTAACATGACAGTGAATTAATTGAACTTTCTTGGTCGCAAAAGCTATAAGCTTTTTATCAAACAGATGATGCAATAAAGAGAAAAATTGGAACTTGCTGCAGGTCTAAACCAAAGAGACGTATTAAATATTAAAAGATTCAATAACAAGCATGACCCAGAAAGTAAAAGAGCAGAAGAATTGAAAAGGGCACCTAATACAGGCATTGAGAAGAGCTCATTCAGCCAGAAAAAATCAGCCAGGCATTTCAGAGTAAGAGCTTTGCTAAGCTCTCTAATTTCTTTATGCAAACAATTTTATTCTTTCTGAAATATGAAGAGAGAAAGGCCAAAGCTTAAGATACAGAATCTATGAAAATAGAGCGCCACACACAGTGCCTGTGTGTAGTAGTTGCGGAAGTGTAGATAACGAATTGGTAGTAGCAGTAAATTTATGTTTGATAATATCTTTCTTGTTATTTGTGGCCCATGTCTCTTTCACTCTTCTTCTTGATTTTTTTTGTTAATGGGCCTTCCCATCAATATCATGGCCTTTATTAAGCCCAAAAAAATCTCCTTGCAATCTAGCTAATGGATTTGCTCTTTGTTATTAAGCCATTTGCTATACACTATTTTTAGGATAAAAATCAATCTAAAGCATTTTCCTACTTTAAGTTATAAAATGTATATATGTTTCTCAATTATGAAAAATTTATGACATTTTTTCAGTCTGAAAATGGTGTAAATTATTTTTTTTTTCTAAAATTCAATTGGATTGAAAATAAAAAAATAATGTTATAAATTGAAAATCAAGAATAAAAATGGAAATCGATCCAGAACTTGAGGACTATAGATGCAATTTACCTCTGGGCCAAAATTACAATAGTGAATAAATTTCTATAGTCATCAATGGGAATAATAAATTATCTAAAAAATTTACTATCATTTCATGTTTTTTTTTTGAAAAGCTATCATTTCATGTTTATTGGTGGTGAGATCTTCAAATATCATGGATGTTATGAATGGTGAGATTTTTATGTATCATTCACTATCTATTTATCCAATACTTTTTTTTTAAAAAATTTTGTGCGTTAAAAATGACTTTTATTTTGTCGATACTGATTTTGTACTGATTGTAGAATTCTATTCTTTGGTCAAGAAAAGTGGGGGAATTTGAACTTGGTTGTACAAAATTGAACATTGAGATTAAATGTTAATTTTATAAAAAAAAGATTAAATGTTAATTAGATGATAAAGCTGATTGTAGTTATGCTGGTTGTGTATATGAAACTCTGATTAGTTTGGCATACATATACAAAGAATTATTAAGAAGTTAATTATTCCAATTTTTTCCTATGAACTTTCCTAATAACATAAAAGCAAAAAAAATGTGTCAAGACATGACAGTCCAGCAAGCACGTTCATGTCTGCGCTTTTACCACTAAAATTTATCATCAATTGCCCATTATGACACCAATTTATCATTCCATCTTCATCATTTTGTCTCTGCCTATATTTTCTTTCCTTTTTTTTTTGGTTACTTTGATTAAAGCCCAAAATTGTGGCCAATGACTCTCAGAAAGATTGGTTCAACATTCAACGTGTAAGATTATTTCATGCTCATGCATTAGGTTACCTTGTACATGTTGCCTCATTATCACCCTATTATCTGACCTCGTCTTTTCCTAACATTTATATATTGCGTCCTTTTAGAAATAGGCCAAATTTTCTTTTAAGGCTTGGAAAAAAATATTTTTCATTCAATGAAAAATAGGGTGAAATTATAAATTTTTATTGTTAATTATGTTATGTTTTTCAAATGGGTTTGCGTACATATATTTTAATAGAATTAAATTTTATACTGTACATAGAAACATTACACATTTTACTTAATTCATCTTCGATGTCAAGTTTAAAATATATTTTTGTGTTTAATCTTTATATTTTAAAATTACCTTTTTCAAGGATATGGGTCATTAATTGAAGCAAATTTTATATGTTGTGGAGTGGGCAGGGTAAAATTTTTGCTTCTTAAGAGCCAATGTCTATATCAATATATAATATACATGTAGGGGCAGATTAGAAATAACCGCGTGAGATGCAACCATAGATTTAAACTAAATATTTTTAATGTAAATTATGGTGAGGTGAAATATTTATTTTTTTTAGGAGTCAACACATAAACACATGATGTAAGATTTTTTTAGGCGGTGGTCCTTAGGGCTGTGCAAACCCAAACCGGAACCGAAAAACTGAACCGAACCGAATCGAACCTATTTATGAAATTTGGTTCGGTTTGTTTAGTTAATCGATTTGATTTGGTTTTTAGTTTTTAGTTTGGTCTTTATGTCTAAAAACCCAAACCAACCGAATAACCAAAATTTTTTAATTTAATGTTTTATTTTTATATTTATATATATATATTTTACATATATTTTATATATTTTTATACATTTATATATATATTTTTATTCTTATAAATATATTTAAAGATTTTATTTATTAAATTAGTGTATTAAAATATAGTGAATATTTATTAAAACATTTTTAAAAGATAAAATAATAAAATGAAAACTGATTAAACTGAATCGATTTAATTTATTTGGTTTTTAGTTTAGGAGTTAATTCGGTT
>CANYLF012762948.1:0-14246 GCA_948193215.1 Bocquillonia castaneifolia
CCTCAAACAATCAAACACTACCAAATAACCACCTCCAACTATTATTTCTTTCAATTATACCCCTCCTACACATAATCATCAATGGATAAACCATAATTAACAAAATTAAACATACAAATATGTATAATTAAACTTGAGGATGTTACATTTCTATTTATTTTAGTAACATTTACCGAGTGGATTATTCCTTATTTATTTACATGCAAGACATCCACAGTCGGTTTCTAATATTATTTTACATTGTTTTAAATATTAAAATTTACACATTAATTAATTTATTTATTACCTGGGATAATAAATGATATGAATATACATACACCCTAAGAGAAAGGAAAGGGAAAATGATTGTCTACCATTTTTATTTTACTAATTTATCGGGTTTATTTATTTAAATAGATTAATCATTTTGGCATTTATACTAGGTGATTTGGAATAAAAATAAAAGAGTTTAGAGAATTTTATCGATCAACTAATCAGTCCTTTGGAGAAGAACTAATCGATTGATCTCGAAGATTCAATCAGGCGAGATCTTTAGGTCCCCTCCTTTATGTTGGTTGTCTCTTTGAAGAATGAATTGAACCTTTGACAAGGCCCAAGCCCAAAGATATTCGAAAATAGAGATTTAGTACCAGAAGTCAATCAGCCAATCAAGAATTCAATCAACCAATTGAATGATTGATGAACCAATTGAATCTTTGCTAATGAACTAAATGAATGTTCAAAGAACTGATCGAATCTGTAATCTGGAGGCACAACTTTGAAGTTTTGTATCAACCTGTTTATTACATATTTTACCAAATGGAATATACACAATAACAAATAGAGGCCTAAGGAAGCTATAAGAATCTTAAAATAGCTAAAGAGATGAGTTTTCGGGGCAACCCAAGTTGTGACATCCTAAATAAAATAAAATAAAATAAAATAAAATAATAATAGTAATAATAATATAAGTTGGAGGATATATATATATATATATATATATATATATAATAGAAAGAAAGGAAGAATACGCCTACTTCCTCCTCTTTCTTCTTTTTTTTTATGCACACACACACACACATGTGTGTGTGTGTGTGTGTAAAACTTTCTCAAATTTCTAACTCTCATAACTCTCACATATGGAGTTAGAATCAAATGATTTTGGTGTCTATAGATTCCTGATCTCTCAAGCTTCATTTTAAGTGGTCAATTGATAGGGTCTTACCGGATAGAATTTATAGATCCGAGGTAAGAAATTCTAAATAGATTTTCTCATTTTCTATTATATCCATTTATTGTTTTATAAAACTGATTATATATCTGTAATCTAGAGCTTGAGAGGAGTTCGATGGTGTTTTCAGAATTTAATTCTGACACCATTTATACTGGTGACTTGGCGGGCCCCACATGTGGACCCCACCAACGAGCGCCACAAGTGGACCCCATGGTAATGTAGCAGTTATTACTTATGACACTGTAGCAATTACTGTTCACGGTACTATAGCAGTTACTATTCATGATACTGTTCATTTGACCAGATATGTTGTTAGACTAAATTTTTGTGCTGATTTCAGTTGTACAATTGAAATCTGCAAATTATTTTCGAGTAATCTCTAAAAGCCTTTTTATATAATTTTAGCGGTATTTTTAAATAAATAATTTGAATAATAACTGTGTTTCAAAAATTAATAAAAATAATGTTAAACATTAATTCGTATAGGTTTTGGATAAAGAGCATCGTAATTGGAGGAATGGAATATAATCGCTAGTCAGGTGAGGAAATAAATTATTTTGTGTGCTTGTGGGTACCCCAGTTGTAGTCCTGTATTATTGAGATGCATCCTGAATGTTAGTATTTAATTATTGTGTGAAATATAAATAGGTAAATTTAATCATTATTGTATATTTAGGAAGTAAATAATTATTAATACTAATTATGTTGTTAACTTGTGTGGTTTAGATGATGTGATTATTCTATATTGTGAGAATTTAATAAATTGTTGAGTGAAATAATATTATGACTATGAGATGAAGAAGCTGTTTGATTGGTTTGTTTGTGTTTGGTTTGGTAATGAGTTCGATTGTTTAAATGATTTGTTAGAAATTGGTAATCCAAAATATGAGATTGAAAGTATAATGACCTAGAAAAGTGAAGAGGGGAAATTGAATGATTTATGATTGGGCAACAAGAGGTTGTTCCAAATGAAAAGATGAGAAATTAAAAAAGATGTGATTGGGTTACCTTTCTTTTAGATAACTTAACTAATTATCAAAATTGATTATGATGTGTTGTGCTGTGGAATTGGTTGACTTATGAATTTGTGAGTTGGATTGAGAAATTGTGATTGTGATTATATAATGGTAGAAGTAAGCTTGTGAAATGCTGTGTGAAATTGTGATTGTGTTTGAAATGGGCATGGATTGACTCGAAGAAAAAGCGTTGTGTGTTTCGGGTAAGCTTAGTCGGTGGGATAGCTGCCTATTTGAGGGATAGCGAGACTGAGTCGGTGGCCACCTATTTATATTTGTAAAAGAATGAGAAAATGATTTGGTGAGGATGAGTCAATTCGCTAGGTCTTGTGATTGAATCTGTGTATTTTTGGAAATTCTTGTGTAAATGGTTGAATTGTCATTATGGTATGATATTGATTAAATTAATATTTTATGAATTTATTGTGATGGTGTTGCGTCTCACATATATGTGAAATTTATGAGAAAGGTGGCTAGGTGTGAATATATTACCTTTATCATAAGTGGATCATTGATGTGTAGTGATTAATGATAAGATTTTGATCATGTGGTATTGTTGAAATTGTGAATTTGTGAATTGGTGAGAAGTTGAACGTATTGAGATAATCATGGATAACATTACAGTTGTTATGCCAATGTGTGTAATTGATATTGTACTTGTTTTTTTATGATGACAGTATGATGAAATTAATATGCTATGAATATTGAGAGTGTCACATTTGATATATCCTTTATAGCATGATAGTTATAAGTTCACATAATTATTAAGATGATGTAATATGATATTAGGTGATTTAAATAAAAATGACGGGTATAATAAAGATTAGTATCGGATAATTATATGTGATGTGGATTATGATTTATGTTCTAAATTTGTTATATGTTCCAAATTTGTTTGCTATACTGAATGTATTTATATGTTGTGTTAGATTAATATAAAATGACATATGACGCCTGTAAATAAGGAAGTCTTAGAAAAAGACTTCAAATAGGAAGTGAAGGCTAATTTGGTAGAGCTCCATGTGGCTAGACTCCAGTGATCTTAAGGAAAAGTATTTTTGTTATTATTAATATTGTAGACACCTAATTTTTGGATGCAGGAAAGTGGAAGCGGCCTGGGAGCCCAGTGATGAATATGGTCTATTTTAGACCAATTGATTACCCAATTTCTTGTAAGAAATGAGCTGAAGAATACAAAAAAAAATTATTTTTAAATGCGCTAAAAGTTTTAACATATTTTGGCATAATTTAGGATCCGAACAGATGTCTTAATGTTTGTCCAAACCCTAAATAAGCTAGAAAATCATTTCAAAGCCCAAAAAACTACCAGGCCCAAATTGGATATCCGGGCGAACCTCCAAACATCTGGCTGGATGTTCAAGATTTCTTTAAAAAAAAATATATGGGTGTCTGCATGTTTTGACAAGGGGTGATGGAGGTAATCTGTCACACCACATCCCACTAAAGAAAAGAAGATTCTCCTAGCCTCAAACCCTAATCCATCCTAGCTATAAATAGAGTAAGATGGAGGCTGATAAGGGGGGACTTTTGGGCAAAGGTTTTTGGCGGACAAAAATCATAAAAAAATAGAGGAAAATTAACAAGTTTCTTGGCCAAATATTTTCTTTGGTTTGTAACAATTCAACAGCTCATTTTCTTACCAGAATCGGTAACTAATCTCATTTCTGAGGGCAACCAACCATACACTCATCCAGAACAAGTTCATTTCTTCATACATTTCCATTTACGTTATATACGGTAATTTCCATATTATTCTTAAGCTAATTTATTTTACTGTTCTAATTGCATATATGAGTTTTATATGAAAGCAAGAATGATTTGGACGTGAAATATCTAAGTTTGGAGCTTAGTCACCATAATATCAATATTTGACAGTGTAATATTTCTTGGATTTTTTGTTGTTATTTTAATTTAGTTTTAATGCCTAGAACTATTATTTAAGGGCCTGTATATGCTGCAAATAGCTTGTATATTGTAAATACATCAGGACATGTAATATTTCAAAGAAAACAGACTGAGGAAGACGGATTCCAGGTCCGGCCGGACCTTCAAACATCCGGCCGGATGTTCAATGTTCCGGCCGGATGGTCACCCTGCCACCGGATGTCCCGACCTGCTTGCTAACATTTGGTAGTCAAATCTTGATCATCCGACTGGATGTTCAAAGGTCCGGCCGGATGTTCAAAGGTCCGGCCGAATGTTTACGATGCTTCAGTTCGAAAAAGAAATTAGGATATTGGTCCAACTTGTAAAGGGCATATCTCAGTCGTTTGAACTGCAAATTGAGAAATTGTTGAGCCTAAAATTACGTTCAGGAAGTATACTTTAATTTTTGTGTTTTGAGGTTTGTCTAATTACATCAAATTTATGCCCAAAATGCCCTTGACATTTTAGTGACACATTTGAGACAGCTCTTCGGAACATTTCATTATGTAATTCATACTAGGTTAATATGCTTGAGACATAGGACATCTATAGACTCCATAGGTTTGTGAATATCATTTTCATGTATTGTATTTAAAAGGCATGTAATAAACAAGTCAAGAACTACATCGGAGAACTACGGTGGATCGACTGGCCGAAGCTTCGAGATCGACCGATGAATCCTCTCCCGGGTGATTCGGTCGATCGGTAAGATTTCTTAAATTTGTTTAAGTTGAATTTTAATCACCTAGATCTACTTATAAAGAATTAAACCAGATATTTAATTAATCAATTCTGTAAAGAGTATGATAAAAATTATAGAATTTCATTTCCCCTTTCCTCTCTCTAAGGGTGTATGTATATTACTGTCATTCCAATGCTTCGGGTAAAATGTAAATAAACTAATGTGCAAATATTAACCCCAAAATAAAAATAAAAATAAGTTAGAAATCAACTGTGGATGTTTGCATGTGAATAAATAAGGAAATAATCCACTTGGTAATTTTACTATTAAAACGAGCAGAAACTCACCAAAATCTAGCCAATCGCACTTAATCAATTAGGGTTAATCCTAGTGGACTTAATGCAAAACTAAAAATTGGTTAGAAATAATATTAGGAGCGCCCATGCATTGTATCCTATTTTCTGGGTGATTTTATCACTTTATATTATTTGTCTATGTAGGAAATAATGACCTCATTATTTAATTAAATGAAAAATTGCCCCAAGTATGGATGACTCATTCCGAACCCAGAAATCATCTGGTGTGATGACGAATGGGATTTTTCCGAAAAGGAATCTACCTATTTGTTAATCACTAGGTGATCGCGAAGTAATTTGATTGGCGACTCCGCATTTTTCATAAAATTTAAAAATCCATTTAGTGGGTATGTCACCATTGCTATTGGATACCAACCGATGGGCAGGCGGTATAACCAAATAACGCGTCCCGGGCGCTCTATCCATGGTGGCCACTCCAGTGGGGAACTTTTTACAAATAAAATGAATGAAGATTTTGAGCAATTTTCCATCTTTTTAATTAATCTGGTCATTATTTCCTTTTGCATTGCATGTAGTTTTGCATTTTTAGGAGTCCCTAATAAACCCCGGTACCATTTATAATGCAATTCAATGATTCCATACTAGTTTCTTGGATTGTATTATCGGTGGACCACTCACAGTGATTGAGTATCCTTCCTTGCTTACCATCCTGGCAATAGTTAATGAGCCGCGATTAATGGGAAACTCATAGGATCTCCTACCATCCTAGCAATGGTTAATGGGAGTCCGACTCTGTGGGAGCCTTCTTAGCCAAACCGAAGAGTCAAAAGCCCAACATGTAATGGCTAATAGAAGTTTCCACCAGGTTGTACCCGCTAATTCTACCTGTTGTAATACTGCCATGAGTGTTTATGATCATCAAGTCTAAAAGCCTATGCTGAAACTCTGCAAGCCTAAAAGCGAGAGTGGGGGTAAAAGGATAATAGACTGAATTATCATAAATGCTATTATTTGCTAGGACAGTTAGAGAGAGAATTTATATACGACAGTACTGTCATTCCCTGTTGATGATATAAAGTACCCCAGCCCACCTAGGAAATGGACTTTTGACCAATCGAATACGTGTGTGGGAGAAATAAGGTTGGAAGGTCTGCCTTTGGCAGTAATTGTTACATGTACAGATAACGAGTTCCTTATTTTCTTGTCATGCATACATGCATATGCGTCTCATGCATATTTCTAATTCTTCTGGTTTTGCAGTCAATATTGAGTCCCGATACACTTGGAGAAGGGTGGGAAGTGGGTTAGTTAGAGAAAGGGTCAATTCAAACATAGACAGTACCACCCCAAGCAAAATGGAAGGAAATGGACAACCAATTGACATGAATGCAATGCTAGCCACCCTGAGGACCATGATTAGGGAGGAAGTGCAGAATGCTGTCAATGCAAGAACACTTAAAAATCCACCTCCAGAGGGGGAATACAGGACTGAGGGTAACGATGCCATTTCTACTCTCACTAGGAAGATGGAAGAATTGCAAGAACTTGTCCGGGAAAGGAAGTCTGACATGGAGTTTGATCTGGACAACATGGGAGTTAAGGGTATGAAGAAGCTGCCTCCTAAATTCACTATGCCTGACATGCAGAAATTTAGCGGAGTTAGGGATCCTAAGCTTCACCTTTGGCAATACGGGTCCATTATGGCTGCCACTCCACTTGACAATGAACAGAAGGTGGGAGTCTTCCCACTATCTTTGACAGAGGTAGCTCAGGACTGGTATCACAGACTGCCATCCATTGTTCAGTCTAACTGGAAGGAGTTTTACGAGGCGTTCTTAGGGCAATACTTATACAACACTAGGTTGGAAGTTTCTTTGAGGGACCTGGAAATGACTAAACAGAGATATGGTGAACCATTTGTAGATTTCTTAACTAGGTGGAGGAATAAGGTTGCACTCCTCAAGGACAAACCCTCTAAGAAAGACCAAGTCCGGATAATGGTCCGGAATGTGCTCCCCAACATGGTAGAGACTTTACAAATCATGAATCCCAAGACTTTTGGTAGCTTGTATGATGACGGGTTACAATGTGAGGAGATAGAAGTTGAGAAAAAGAGAAACCAGAAAGGGAAAGCCACCTACACCCAACCCTCAAGCTCGAACAACAGAACTGCTGATGTAAATCGGGTAATTACTAACCAAAAATTCTCCAACTTTAACCAGCCCTTGTCCAACGTATTTGAGAGATTAGAGAGACAAAACCTGATCAAACCCAAACCAGCCAGATTCCCACCAATCCCAAACTCACTCGGATACAATCCTAATACCTTCTACAAATTCCACCAAACCCCTAGACATCCCATTGACAACTGCCTCAAACTTAAACATGCCATCCAAGACCTGATTGAAGCAGGCAAGATTACTGACCTAGATAACAGACAACCTAGCACCAAACATAACCCCTGCCAAACTACCACAGAGTACCCCCACCTAACCAGACTATGTGCATCGAATCTGGTTTTACTGAAGCTGAGGTTTTGGCCTCTTTCAAGTCTAACTCTTCATTAGAAGACATGGTTGCTGGCCATGTGAAACATTTCAGGAAAGAACTGCCCCAGTTGGGAGATCTGTTTGGTCTTTACAAGCTACAGTTGGGTTTTGACAAGCGGGTCAGAAATGTGTACATGTTTGATGCTTGGCACTCTTTGAGTGAGGATGAAGCAGAATTCATAGATACCTTTCACTTGACTCAGAACTATGAGTCCCCGTTACAGGTTATCCAGAGTGGCAGAGATTACCAGAGAAAGGATTTAGATATGCCCGAGTCCAGTAATCGGAGGAATGGTAATACCCCAGAAACGGGTAGAGAGATTGTGGAGGTTAGAGAAGACCAGATCACAGAACAACTGAAGAGGACCAAGGCCAATGCGAGCATTTGGGATGTACTAGTGTATTCTGAAGCGCACCGGAAAGCCTTAGTGGATGCTTTGTCCAAGATACAGGTCCCCGAAGATGTTTCCCCTAAAAACATGGTTGGGCTGATGTTAGAGAGGAAGTCAGGAGAGATCACTTTCTCTAATAAGGATCTGTCTCTAGAAGGATAAGAACATAATAAGGCTCTATACATTGTAGTCGAGGTTAATGGGAAAAGAACTTCATGTGTTATGGTAGATGATGGATCTGCCATTAATGTTTGTCCATCAAAGCTCCTTTCCAAGCTAGGGATTTCAGCCGTTGATTTGCAACCATCTGATTTAGTCATTCAAGCGTATGATGACTCGAAGAGGAATGTAAAGGGTACCTTCACTACAAAAGTCAAAGTGGGGCCAATTGAATCCGAGGTATGCATTACTGTCTTAGATTTTCCTATGACTTTTGATGTTCTGTTAGGGAGACCTTGGCTCCATTCACTAGGAGGAGTTCCATCCACGCTCCATCAGAAGATCAAATTCCCATACGAAGGGGGCATCTTGACTATCAATATTGAGCCAACGAATTCAGTTGCCGTGCTACGAGCTGCACCCAAGGGTGAAATTTCCCCTATCGGGTTTCAAATCATGATGATCGGAGAAGGACAACTAAGCCCACAAGTTAGTTCTATGATGCAGAAGATCAACTACCTCCCGAGTCGTGGCCTAAGAAAGAACCAGCAAGGGATAGCTACATTCCTAGATTTTAAGACTCAGACTACTCGTGAAGGTTTGGGGTATGCTGGAGAGTCTACAGAGAAAGGAAAACAGAGCTTCATCAAGAGGGGTGGTTTGTATGACTTCTTCGTGCCAGAAGTTCAAAAGGCACCAAGTGAAGCTGCAAGCGGCAAAGACTCCCTTCTGATCTTGGGGGAGCTTATTACTGACTGCCAAGATGGAAACCCTGGTGATCTAGGAGGAAATTGTGGATGTCAAGGAAGAGGAGGCCTAGCCTGATTTCTCTAATGTTGATGCTTTTATTCATGATGTACTTATGGAACATTTTCATTCTGTTGATATAATAACTCCCGACCTCTTTAAGGAGGAGGAATTATTTATTTCAAAGGTCAATGATATAAACCCCAACTTTGCTTACTTGTGTGATGTTGATCCTAATGGCACTGTGCATTTCATTAATCATAACATAAGCACGTTTAACATTAATTATGTGCAAACAAATGCATTCAATTTAGGTACAAAAGAAAAACCACAGGAAATACTGATCGCATCTAATATGACCCCTGAAGAGAGAGTGAGATTTGAACAAATCCTTGAAAAGTGGAAAGAAGTGTTCGCCTGGACCTATGCAGACAGCCCGGGGTTGACAGAAGCATAGCAGAACATTCTATTCCTATGAATCCAAACATGAAGCCAGTCACACAAAAGCTCAGGAGGATGAGACCAGAATGGGCACTGTTGATTAAAGAAGAAATAGCCAAGTAGTTGAAAGCCAAGTTTTTAGAAGTAGTCAAACACTTAGAATGGTTAGCCAACATTGTCCCGGTTCCTAAGAAAGTTGGCAGAGTTAGAATGTCTGTGGATTTCATAGATTTGAACAAAGCATCACCGAAGGATAACTTTCCTCTCCCTCGCATAGATGTACTTATCGACAATGCAGCAGCCAGTGCAATCTATTCCTCTATGGACAGTTGTAAAGAAGTCCTTTGTGACTGAATACGGTACTTACTGCTACACAGTGATGCTGTTCAGACTCAAGAACGCAGGGGCAACATACCAGAGAATGGCTACAATATTATTCCATGATATGATGCATAAGGAAGTGGAGGTTTATGTGGATGACATGATGGTTAAATCCCCTACACGAGAACAACATTTTGAGGCCCTGGAGAAATTTCTAGCGAGAGCTGCCAGGTACAATCTGAGGCTAAACCAAACAAAATGTGTGTTCGGGGTGACAGAAAGTAAGCTCTTGGGACACGTGATCAGTCAGAAAGGGATAGAAGTAGATCCGGATAAAATCAAGGCCATCCAAGAAATGCCATCCCTAAAGATAGAAAAAGAAGTCAGAGGATTCCTAGGGAAAATCCAGTATGTCAGCAGGTTCATATCTCAGTTAACCATGATCTGTGATCCCATTTTCAAGTTATTGAGGAAGAACCAACCTAAAGAATGGAATTCCAACTGTCAGGAGGCATTTGAGAAGATAAAACAATACCTGTCCAACCCACCAGTACTACAACCTCCTAAAGCAGGGAGACCCCTAATTTTGTACATGGCACTAGAAGAGGAAGTTATTGGTGCAATGATAGCTCAAGCAAATGAAGCAGGGATGGAGCATGCAGTGTACTACCTTAATAAGAAGCTGTTGCCTTACGAAGTCAGGTATGATGTGGTCCAGAAGACTTGTCTTGCAGTTATTTGGGCTACTCACAAGCTCCGGCACTACTTTCAGTCCTATCAAGTGGAAGTGGTGGTGAAGGTTGATCCTCTATGATACCTTTATAAAGCCTCTGTCCTAATCAGAAAAATGGCAAAATGGTTGGTGCTATTGACAGAGTTTGACATCCGGTACATGACCAAGAAGATAATAAAAGGGTGAGCAATTGCTGAATTCTTGGCTCTTAATCCAAAAGAGTCAAATGAACAGTTCAAATTTAAATTCCCTGATGAAGGACTTAATGTAATAGAGGTTCAGGGATGGATCTTGTACTTCGACGGAGCAGTAAACCATAGGGGAGCAGGGATAGGTGTGCTACTCATAACACTGACAGGAGAACAAATTCCACTTGCCAAAAAGTTAGAGTTCCCGGCCACCAACAACATAACCGAATATGAAGCCTGCATCTTCGAACTAAAAGCAGCAAGCTCAACAGGAGCTAAAGAAATCTCAGTCTATGAGGATTTAAAATTGGTTGTCAGTCAAGCAACGGATAAATGGGAAGTCAGAGATGAAAAATTGAAGCTGTACATTGAACACCTGTAGTGGATCAGAAGCTACTTCTAGAAATGCAACATGTTCCACCTACCAAGAGGAGAAAATCAAATGGCTGATGCTCTAGCCTCGCTTGCCTCACTATGGGAAGACCCTAGCAAAACACAGATGAAGCCTCTGGTAATGACAAAAGCTAGACAGCCATGTTATCAGAAGGAGGAAATAGTGTGCTTTACTAGACCTCAAGGAAAGCCATGGTTTTATGATGTCTTAAAATACCTAGAAACATGGGAATATCCTGAAGAATCAACAAGCAAACAGCGATTTGCCATACGACTCCAGTCCCGTAACTACACTTTTCATGAAGGCGTGTTATACTGAAGGTCTCCTGCTAGAATACTTCTGAGATGTGTCACCAAAGAGGAAGCTGATGGGATCATGAATGAAGTTCACGCAGGAGTTTATGGGCCTCATATGAGTGGGCCTGTACTATCATTGAAGATTCAGAGACAGGGATATTACTGGGATACCATGGACAAGGATTGTATTAGAATTGTTCACAAATGCCACAGCTGTCAGATATACGGAGACCAGATCCACATCCCACCTTCAAAATTACACAATCTAGCCTCCCTGTGGCCTTTCTTTGCTTGGGGAATTGACATTATGGGACCCATAAAACCCACTACCTCCAATGGTCATAAATACATCATTATGGCAGTTGAGTACTTCACCAGGTATGTGGAAGTTTTCTCACTACCAACGGTTACTACGCACAGCATGACGCAATTCTTGGACAAGAGGTTCAAATGTAGGTTTGGACTTCCTCACCACATGGTGACAAACAACGGATTGCAGTTCCAAGGGGAAACAGTCAATTTTTTGAGAGAGAACGGTATAGAGCACCACAAATCATCTCCTTACAGGCCACAGGCCAACGGGGCCGTCGAAGCTGCTAACAAGACTATTAAGAAGATACTAGCAAAGATGGTTAAGACATACAAGGATGGTCTGAGCAACTACCATATGCCATTTTTGGATATAATACTACCATCAAAAGTGCAACAGGGCAAACACCTTTCTCTTTGGTGTATGGGGGAGAAGTAGTACTCCCGATAGAAAAGCAATGCATATCACTTAGGGTAGTGTTAGAATCACAGTTGCTAGAGGCTAAGTGGGCAGAGAAGAAATACAGACAGCTATTATCACTAGAGGAAAAGAGGAAGAAAGCCATCTACTATACATAACCCTACCAATGACAGATGGCCATATCATTCAACAAGAGCGTCAAGCCCCGAGCCATTAAAGAGGGGGATTGGGTCCTCATTCCTTTCGATCCTTGAGGCAAGTTCAAACCAACTTAGGAAGGCCCATACCTGGTCATGAAAGTCCTACCTAAGGGGGCAGTCAAGATTTCAGATTTGGAAGGCAATGAATTCACTCAACCCGTCAACATGGACAGGCTAAAGAAATACTACATGTAAAAAAAATGAATGATGATGAATAATCCGAGAGGAAAATTCCAGCTGTAAAACCTGCGAAGGATTGTTGGTAACAGGGGGCATATTAGATGTGATCAGTAAAGTACGCTTTTATAATTAAAAGTTTGCATTCCATTAATAAAATAGAATTATTGGTAAACATTGCCTTATTTATGATTATAGTGAAATGTTTACACGTGCTTAAAAGGAAAAACATTTTCATAATACATGCAAAGGGTAGATATGAGACCATCTAATGCCTAATGTCTCCATACTGCATTACACTTTCATTATACAAGGTAATCATTTCTCAGGAACGAGAAGTAGATGGTTCCTGATTCTACAGCACAACCCAAGCTTTGTAGAGATCATCAATCACAGTACTACTACGGAAAGCCACATTGATAAGGCGGCGCCTACCACCCTAGCCACGACGGACTCGATCTAGAAACTGAGGCTGCAAAAGGCATACCTCAAAGTCAGGGAGAACAGGATCAATATGCTGAATTTGTCCATACTGGCGATAGAGCCTGGAAGGGGTATAGGAGTTGGAAAAGTGCAGTCTAACCAATGAAGCACATCCATCAAATAGCTCTATTGTCACTTCTGTCAGCGACCACACAAACAGTGCCAACGGATGTCATCCTCTTGTCTGTTATTCAAAAAGTCATCCCATTCAGCTTCTCTCCGATTGATTGTAGCACGAGAAAGACAGTGAGTCATCAACTGCCTGGGTGTGTAAAGATCCAAATTCCTGGGAACCTCCAACAGGGCCAACCTTTCCCTCAACCAAATCTGTCACGTTTAGTAACCAAATAATAATAATAATAATAATAATAATAATAATAATAATAATAATAATAATAATAATAATAATAATAATAATAACGCCAAATAAAAAACCCACCAAAAATAATAGAAATATTAATAAAGCCATCCTCTACCTGCAAAAGCATTGGGCTACCTCTAAACTGGCCGCCCTGAGAAACAAGTCCAGGCCCACAAGGGTCTTAGCCAGTATAACAGGAAAAGGGTCTGCACCTGCCTCTACCTGATCAATGATATGGGCTATTTGAACACCACCTGTACCATCTGGGTTAACCAGCAAGTAAGCTGCATACAGAGAAAAAGCAAGAATTCTTCGCCAAGCAGGACAACTAATAGTTTTATGCTTACAATCCTCCAGCAACTCAGGCAGAGTTAACATCCCATTATTAGAATAGGACAACAGGGTCCAAGGTAGTAAGTCGAAAAGTGGAACCATGAAAGCAGGAAAACTCAACTCCAGGCTGGGCAAAGCCACATGAATTGAAGGTGAAGTGAAACTTATACCCATAATAGCAGCAAATTCCTCAAGCAGGGGGCATATTTCAATGTCCCTAAAACGGAAGGCATGATCCCGATGATTCCAGCATTTAGCAGCACTTCTAAGGAAACATTCATCGAGTTTCATGGCTCTTAGAGAAACCAGATGAGACAGGGAAAAATTGTGCAAGTAGTTCCATTTTTTATGACTGGAACCCAAGAGTTCTCTGATAAGGCCCTCAATCATTGAAGGAGCAGGGGAAAGAAGTGAACTCATCAATGTAGATAAGAACAAGAAAGATGATGGAACTATGGAAATGATGAGACAATTCCCAACATATAAATAAATTGCATACATGTGGAGTGTAAGACACCTTTCATTGATCCATAGAGTGGCATACACGTGAAGGGATAACCTTCAGCA